>QANZ01035069.1:1445-65957 GCA_003254925.1 Chamaecrista fasciculata
TTTGAGAGAAGAATAGGCAAGAAGGAGTTCTTGTGGGGGGATTCTTCTTAGCGCCACCTCCATTGCTGAATTATCAAGAAGGAGTTCTTGAAAATTCAGAGGTCTGTAGATTGGTCCCGGAAATTCTTTTGAGAAAAGAATTTGGAGGCTAGCACCTCGGTGATCAAAGAAACTGTTCGTGTGGATTACTGGCAGAGGGAGAACTCTGGGAGTGGACTCCGTGGAACTCGCCCCGTACAACCATCGATTTGAAACTCTGAGGTATAACACTAACCAAAAGTTTTAAATTCTACTAGCGGATCCGTTCGGGAATCATAGGACCTAGGCGTTATTTTTGATTTTAATGTTTGCTTCCGCTGCCTTAGGCGCCTAGGATTCCCAACAAATAGGTGTGATGAGATTCTACAGTTAATTCATACAGACATATGTGGTCCTATCACCCCGGCCACTATGGGTGGATTCAAATACTATATAACGTTCATTGACGACCATTCAAGATTTGGATGATTTGAACTTTTGCAAGAGAAATCTGAATCACTTGATGCTTTTAAAGGAAAGCGCATTAAATGTGTGTGGTCTAATAGGGTGGAGAATATTATGGCAGATACACAGAGGCTGGCAGAAATCCTGGTTTGTTTGCATTGTTCCTTAGAGAAAATGGAATAGAGGCTCAATACACCATGCTTGGCACTACTCAGCAAAATGGGATTGCCGAGAGGCGAAATCGGACCTTAATGGATATGATAAGAAGTATGATGGCCTAGATCGTACATGTCTGTACCAGTTTTACCTTCTTTACCAACGGCAATTGATCCGAATGGAGAAACAACCACTCAAGGTATAGAAGGAGAGGTTCAAACACCAGCAGTTGACATCGAGGGCCCCTATGATGCAGGTGGAGATATACCTCCGAGGCAGTCTCAAAGATTTCGCAGACCAGCCATACCAGATGACTATATGGTGTACATACAAGAATTTGAGTCAAATGTTTCTGATGGTACAAATCCCATCTCCTTTCAAGAAGCCGTGTCATGTCTTCATTCATCTCAGTGGTTGGAGGCCATGAGAGATGAATTGACCTCCATGGAACAATATCATGTTTGGGATATGGTCGTATTGCCCAAGGGTTGCAAATTGGTTGGGTGTAAATGGGTCTTTAAGACCAAACATGGGGTCACTGGTGAAGTAGAGCGATACAAGGCCAGACTTGTGGCTAAAGGCTACAATCAGAGAGAAGGTATTGACTACTCAGAAACCTTCTCACCGATGTCTACTAAAGATGCATTCAGAATTGTCATGGCCTTGGTGACACATTTTGATCTTGAGCTTCACCAAATGGATGTAAAGACAGCTTTTCTGGATGGAGATTTGAAGGAAGATGTGTATATGGCTCAACCATATGGGTTTGTGGAACCAGGGAAAGAGCACATGGTCTGCAAACTGAACAAATCCATTTATGGACCGAAACACGCCTCTAGGCAATGGTATCTGAAGTTTGATGAGGTAATAACCTCTTATGATTTTGCTGAGAATACTTCAGATCAATGCATCTTCCAGAAATTTGTTGATAAGGATTTCATCATTCTTGTACTTTATGTTGATGATATCCTTCTGGCCAGCAGCAGCATAGGTCTCCTGAATGAGACAAAGCAATTACTTTCGTGTCACTTCAGTATGAAAGACCTGGGTGAAGCTTCTTATGTAATGGGGATTCAGATTCACCGTGATAGGTCTCGTGGCATTCTTGGCTTGTCTCAGGGAGCTTACATCGATCGAGTGCTCAAAAAATTTAATATGTACTCGTGTTCCCCATGTTCAGTGCCCGTTCAAAAGGGTGAAAAGCTTTCCAAATTGCAATGTCCTCAGAATGATCAAGAGAGGATTGAGATGGCAAAAATCCCATATGCCTCTACTGTTGGCAGTCTGATGTATGCTCAAGTGTGCACTCGCTAGCTTTTGCTATAAGTGTACTTGGTAGATACTTGAGCGATCCTGGTAAGGATCATTGGAAAGCTGTGAAGAAGGTCATGAGATACCTACAAGGTACTAAGAATCACATGTTGACCTTCAGAAGATCTGATCCGATTGAAATTGTCGGCTACTCGAATGCAAATTATGCTAGCTGTGTAGATGATCGAAAGTCTACGTCAGGCTACGTGTTTGTTATGAGTGGAGGGGTTGTCTCGTGGAAAAGTGTCAAACAGACAACTATGACCACTTCTACTATGGAAGCAGAATATATCGCATGTTATGAGGCTACTTGCCAAGCTATATTGATTTATGAGATGCGCATTATTAAAACTATATCACTTCCGCTGACCATTTATTGCGATAACTCTTCTGCTGTAAGTTTCTCTCAGAGTCACAGGAATTCAAGCCGAACAAAACACTTTGATGTAAAATTCCTGTTTGTACGAGAGAAGGTTGCTGAATCTCAAACTCAGATTGTGCACATTCCTGGTGAACAAACGCTTGCAGATCCGATGAGTAAGGGCTTACCAATGGGAGTTTTTTGCAACCATGTTACCCATATGGGTATTGTGCAGCCCTTTCATGATGCATCAGTTTAGTGGGGAAGTCTGAGTAGGCAGTGTTGGATTTAGTCCAACTTAGATTTATAATTCAGTTGTTAAAGACTTTACATTGTTTTCCCTATCGGATTCGATGTCTGTTTTATTGGCTTATTTCTGAATTTTGTATGGCTTAAAGCCACTTTATGATCCAATTTTCAGATATTGAGAAGTTATAAATTTATTACATTGTTTTCCCTATCGAATTCAATGTCTTGTGCATTATTACATTGTTTTCTGATATAGATTGAACTCTTGTTTTGATTACTACTATCCAAGTGGGAGATTGTTGGATTATTTCTATCAAATAATCCTAATTGTGGATTAGCACTAATCACAAGAGTTAATTTTAAAAATATATTATGGATGTATATTAAGTCACCAATTTATGTTTAAAGTACTGTCTAATTATTGGATCCGGCCATTTTTCAATTGTGGGTGTGAGTCATTCTGTGATAGGTCAGTCTGACTCTTAGCTCATTCAGGGAAAGGACCTAACCTGCTAGGTTGCCTTGAACTATCAGTGTCCTATCCTATTGGTAGTGTATCATGTTCCCCCTAACCACACATATCAATTTTTTATCAATATTTTAATAAACCTATTTTTTCCTATAAATAAGCTGATGTGTGGTGGAGAAGGACATGCAGCAAATACAAGCAATCTCAAGCAGGTTGTAAACTCTCTCTCTCTCTCTCTAGCTGGTGCATGCAATTTTTTAGGGACTAAACACTGCAGATTTTTGGCATAAATTTTAGCTCAATCTCAAGTATGATTTAGATTTCCCGAGTGATCTAAATCCAACATATCAATTTAGAAATGAAACAATAAATTTTTTTAAAAAACATTTTAACATCTTTATTTCTGTATGTTTGGGCTTGGCGAAGAAAACGTTTTACAGTCTTTTCTTTTCCCAAATTTTATATATAAGTAAAAATAAATAAAGGCACCTGACATGACATATGACAACACCATGAATTAGTACTATAATACTATACACGTGTGATGCCAATCAACTCAAGTCTTTATCAAGTATATAAGGAACACGAGGATTCTCATCAAAAGAATAAAATAAATTAGAGGAACCTTTTTGTTTTAAAATTTTATATTAATTTATAATTTTATTAATTAAACAATTTTATTGGGCCCATAAGCTCTTCACTTATTCATGCTCCTGTATTTTGAAAGTTATTTTGGATTCTTGGTCATTTCATACTAAATGACTTTTCAATAAATTAAATTGACAACTTTTTCCCTATAATTTTGCCAAATAATGTTAAAAGCATGAACAGCGAGCTGAGTTATATGTAAACTACTAATTTATTAAAATATTAAAAAAAATAATTCTTTTAAAAAATAAACATTTTTTTGGCTTGAAAAAAATAAACAAATTTAAACGTTAGAAAAAGATATAATTTTAACCTGAGATAGTGAGATGTATGCAACACCACGAGGCATAATTGAGAAGGTAATTTAAAAGTAATTAGAAAGCAATAAAGAAATCTTAATCTTCTTCAATTTAAGCTTCTCCTTACACACGTGTCACAACCTCATCAAAAGTTGCCAAATTCTTTTGCTCAAATGGTGACACGTTGCAGTTTTCCCTTTCAAATTTCTACTCCCGCCAATCTCAATTTTCCCATTGCCAGCGAAGCCTTCCATTCTTAAGCAGATGAACGGTTCAGATTTCAGATCTCTCATACCCACACTAAATTCTCTCTCTCCCACATATCCCCATTTCTTCATCATCCCCATTTCTTCAAATTTCCAGCGACTTCCTTCTCCCACCTACCCATTCTCTTCTCCCACATTTTGTTGTATACTCATTCTCTCTCTCCACACTAAATTTCAAACGCAGGCCACATTTCATCTTCGTCATCGCCGTCTCGCAGTTCATCCTCCGCTCGCAGTTCAGCCACGAGCGTCGTCGCCATCGTCAGTTCAGCCACGAGGGCCGCCGTCGTCAGCCAAGAACCTCATCTTCAATGTAAATTTCTCTCTTCTCTTTCTATTTACCTTTTTTGCTTTCTTCGTTCTACTGATTCTTTGTTTTGTTGCGTTCCGATTAAACCAATTTTGCCTTGTGACCTTTGCGTTCCGATTAAACCAATTTCTCTCATCCTTCTCAGTTTACGGTGACCTTTGTCGACGATTTCCTCCGGCGTCATTTCCGACAGTCATCTTCGGTGAGGTTCTCATCCATTACTTTTGTTTTTCATATTTGTCTCGCACTATGCAAATTGGGATACTGATTGTTTTTGTTCATCTCTAATATTCGATCACTCATGTAATTTTCTTCTCTCATCATTCTTGAGATTTTCATTTTTTGATTTATAGGTGATTTTTTGAGATAGTGGAGTGGTGTGTTGATTGTGAGATAGTGAGTGGGTAAGAGAAAGTGAACGTGGTGCGTGAGAGGAAGAGATACTTATGTGAAGTGAGTGGTGTTAGTGTAAATTGTAAATTAAGTCCTTTAATATTAATATATATTTCAGTTTAGTCCCTCTCTGAGCATTTTAATTGCCTCCTGGTGTTTGTATTGGATAGATATTACTGTTGTGACCATTTTTATTTGGTTATGTATTGGGAGTTGGGTGAATATTGGGTTTGAACATAGTGTCTATTGTTCAGTGTTTCGGATTGACTAAAGTTTTATTTTTCATTTCTTGGAGTTTAGCGATTCTAAAGTTTTGTTTTTCATCTTTTTGTTGATCAAGGTTTAGCGATTCTAAAGCGATATGTGCATTTAGGAAATTCTGTAGAAAAGTGAATCGAAATCTGCTATTATCATATTTTGAAGATAATACTTTTACTGTACATTTTGGTATTGACACTGTGTCATTTTCCCCTAAAGTGATTAGCTATGATGTTTAGGGTAGATGAAACTGAAGTGAGTTACTTTGTATGTGACAAATGTTACTGCTAAACTGCTAAAATCTTAAAGTGGGATTGACACAAGCAAGACAAATTCTGCTCTTAAATTTCAATTGTGTTGCTTCTCCTACAGTTTACAGCTTCTCCCCTACAGTTTGCAGGCCAAAGTACTTCTCCTACGCCTTGAAAATCTCAACATTAGGTATCATGGCATGGAAGAACGTGACATATTCTTACAGCAATAACAGTTTAGAGGGTAATCTGTTTTAGGCATTTCAGGCATTTCAAGCTACAAATTATTAAAGTTGTGTCAAATTTATAATTTAGTCCTTCATTTTTATTAATATCAACTGATTACAAGAACACATAACAATTTATGTCTGTTTGTTGGATTTCGGTTTGCCATTGCCATCCTTTGAGTGTAGAAGCTGTTTTCTTTTGGTGGCAGGTTCTGAGGGAAGCCAAATTTCTGAACTTGAAGAGAAACCGGAATATATGCTCTTTCCTTCTTCTCTCTTTCTCTATCTCACGCATTGTTTGATTTAATTAATAACTCACAGCAGCTCCTCTGTACTTCTAACGAATCTTACTCAGATGTTTCAGGCAACCAAACTGAATGATATCAAATCATGCAAGGGGACAACATTCTGGATGGCACCTGAAGTTTGTTTTCATTCTTTTTTTTTTTCTGAATAGAATCAGTTAAAGTATTCAGTTAAAGTGTCATCCTTGCTCCATTTCTCCTATTGCTAATCAATTTATACTTTAAGCATGAACACTCGAAACTTAGCAATATGCTAAATCAGAACCTCTCTCTCTCTATAACTATATTGTTTTGATTTTAACTTTGCAACTACTGACACTTTTTTCACAGTCTTGGTAGGCAAGTATGACACAATCTCAATCTGTTCAGAAGCAACCCATAGGTGAAAGTGTAAGTAGTCCAACCTTTTCACAAAGCATAAAGACTTCACTCTTGGTAATTTAAGTGTGCATAAGATAAATACATGTGGGACAGTATTCCATTGCTTAACTATATATATGGAGTTCAATATACTTGACTGCCCACTGCCTCATCATTATTAAGTCAACACCTCATGCATTTTGCTATATAATTGAAGTTATTCAACTTCATTACCATGCATCTCTTTGTCTTATAATTAATCAATCTGAACATAGTGCTAACTTTCTGTATATGCAGGGTTCTTGCTGCAGCTACTAAGAGATCAGGACAACATAATGAAGGTACATTGCCAAGAAACTATGTTACTTAATTTTGTGATGGTTGTTTTGATAGCTACTCAAAATTTGTGACTTTTTATTAGGTGAAAAGGCTGACCACTTATTGGATGGTGCAAAGAGAGATAGTGCAATGCCATATTTGTGTGTGATATGCCTTGAGCAGGAGTATAATGTTGTTTTTGTTCCGTAAGCTCCTAATCTTTTCCTCTTTCTTGCTTGACTCGATTTTGGTAAAATGCAGATTCTGTTAGTCTTTCAAATGTTTCTCTGTAGACTATGACATGCAGTTGATATTATTTCATGATTTTTGAAAATCACTGAACTTAGCAGAATCAGTTTATTGGTCCAAAACTTTCAGTACCGAAGCATTATAGCTGATAAGCTCATTTTTTCTATGAATATCAATACATACTAGGGAAAGCAAGTTTATCTGAAAAAGGAGTACTAACTACTAAGCATGGACCATGGAACAAAAAATTCAATGTGATTTCATACTTTTCATCTTGCTGGAGATGAATTTTACCATAAGTTTTATGATTTTTCAATATTTGTATTTCCAAACGGCAAGTAGCGGATCTCCCATCTGAATATGTCCCCTGTCATTAACCGGAGAAGTGTAGGTATGATTTTGAACTTCTCAAAAATTACATATTTCTCTTTTTAAAACAGCTGCCATTCTGTGGTATTTGTATCATGATTCAGTTTTGGTTTAAGCTGAGATTTCAGTTTATACTATTTAATGATGAAAACTGATGTATTCCTTCGTGATCCTATAAAATTTGGAGTTTGTACTATTTCAGCTGAAATTTGCTGTTTAATTCTTCATGTCTCTGCTGAAATTTGCTGCAACTACATTTTTTTTTTAGTTTTGGTTATAGCTGTCATCTTTGGTTTGCACTACTTAATTTTCAAAAGTGATGGATTTTTTCCTGATTTATAAAATTCTTCTTAGACTGACTGAATTAATTTGCATTCTTTGTGCTTCCTGACTGTTCTATTTGACTGAATTAATTTGCAGTTCTTTTTGTATTGACAGACTCAACCAAATCTCATTTCATATATGATATATCTTTTGCTTAGCTTTGGGAAAAATCTCATTTCATTGCTATGCTCAATTTTCTGCTTCTTTTTAGGTGGAATCAATCTTCCTGATATTAAATAATAAAAGCTTTGCTATGAAATCAATCTAATTATTACTACTTGTGTGGACATATCTGACTTTATGCTTCTTACTTTCCAGGTGAAATTGATTTTGGCCCAACTTCTTCGTTTTAGGTATGGTAAGCGAGAAACATTTCGATTTTGGCATGTTAGACTTCTTATTTCTGTAGTTTGATAAATGACGATGTCTTTATTTTGTTTTTGCCCAGCACCATTCTGAGTTGCTGATAAGTTACTTATGAACCCTAATTTCTTCTTTCTTTCCTTTACATTTCCGCGATTTTGGTTATGTTATGCTGAAATCATCTCACTTCGTTGTTCGATTTTGGGTCTTCAGTTTGCGTTTCGTTGTGATATTGTGCTTCTCTGCTTTGCTGCGTTTCTTCTCTGCAATATGAATAGGGTGAGTGAGCTTCTTTTTGTTCAAGCTAAATGTGTAGTTTTCTTTGTCCTATATATATATATATATATTTCTATTTGGTCTCAGCAAATACCCTTTTGTAGATTGTAAGTTGAAAAAGTCATTTTTAGCATTTTTTTTCTGAGATATATATATATATAAACTCTTTCCGAGATTAATATATATTTCCATTGTTTTTTCCAGAAAAATGGAAAGTGAAAATGAGGGTCTATCAGCACCTGGAAGCAGAACAGTGAGAGAACCTAGAGTTGCATGAATATTTTGGGGACATTGTCTATCAGATGTTGCATGAATATTTTGGGGTACTTATATATATCTTTGCCTAATTTTGATTTTGGGGATAGTCTGTGATCTTCTATAGAAGCATTACTGTTTTGTCAATAATGAGTAAACTTTTGTTTTAGGCCCTGAATTTGTTCTAAAATTGCAACTTAGGGACTAAATAGTTCATGTTCGTAAGAAAATCTGAGACTATAGAGTGTATTTCTAATATACTGAGACTAAATTGTACTTTGTAATCAGCCTTAGCATCATATTAGTACTTACCCTCTCAAACAATTCTAATCCTATCCTTCCCAATAATTGTTAGTTGATTCAAATGTCTATTTCTTTAAAGACCATAATACCATTTGCAACAAATGATCATAAATAAAGATTAAAGGGGAATAACGGAATATTGATTACTTCATGGCTTGCATCAACAAATGTATTACTGTTTTCCTTTATCCAAGCTGTCATGGATGTTGTAAACTTGCGGATTTTATCTAACTTTTTCAGGATTCAATATCTTTTTGTTGATATAAGATAGAGCTATGAGGTTATATCAGTTTCACTATTTGTAAATTGATGGTTGGCTTTCTTATGTAGCAGTTAGGAGTTTCAAGTCATTGCCTTTCTTATGTAGCAGTTTCATTATTCTGATATATATTGACACTAATGCTTCTGACATATATTGACACTATCTTATTCTGATATATAAACATTCCTTTGAACTGAATGTTCTTTTTAAATTTGGTTATAGTTTTAAAATTGGTTCAACTCTCTGCTCAAAGTTTCTGCAGCTCAACTGATTTTTAGCTGAGGAAGGTTGCTTTATTTGTGCTTCCTGATTGAACATTCTTTTGAACTGAACATTCTTTTTAAAATTGCCTTTAGTTTGGTTTTATATTTAAAATGCTTCATGCCTCTGCTGGATAATAATAATGAAATTCAAATTTGAACATGAAACTGTTAGTTGTTGATATTCTTGGTAGATAATGCATCACATTATTAAATCCTCCAGGACAGTGATGAAAAAATTTTGAGCCCGTGCAAATGCACGGGTCTCAAACTAGTATTATATAAAAAGGGATTGTAGAAAACGATATATTGTATTGGAAAGTAAAAAAGGAAAGAGTAAAGTTCTCATTTTAGTCCTTTATATATAGATAAAATTTTATGTTGATCCTATATCTTTAAGTTAAATTATTAGTAATAACTTTATGCGAATGGGTGCCCCCTTCTTTTACTTCGTACAAAAAGGGTCCCCCTTTTCAATGATTTTATTTATTCATTGTCATTCAAACACGTTTTTACAAACTCTACGTTTTGAGTTACTAATAAATTATTTGGCCAAAAAAAAAGTTACTAATAAATTAACAAATACTTCATCTCTTTCAACATATTTAACTCTAAGGTAAATACATATATATTAAAAAAATCATTAACTTAACTAAAATAAAAATAAATATGAGATAAAAAGACTAAATTACTCTCATTAAATTACTTATGATTACTCCCCCTAATAGTTTTGACTATTTCTATTTCATAAAGTAAAAAGGATAAAATAATAAAAAAAATAATTAATGTTCTCAAAACAGATATTTTGAAACGCAATGAGTATTTAATTTGAAGATCTATATAGTTATTAGTTAGTTGAGTCTTTTATCTCATTTCTCTTTCTTAATTTAATTTTTTTATCTTATATTTCTTTTATTTTTTACTTAAATAAAATTAATTTTCACGAAAATTATTTTATGAATAAGTCGAAAAACCTATAGGTAAAAAAAACGACAAGGTTATCAAAAAAGAAAACGACAAAGATTCCGTGGAAAATCTAAAAACTTTCAAAACGCAGCAGCTCATCGATTGTCTGGTCAAAGACAAAAGAACAGCTCATCGATTGGATTTGTTGGTCCCATCATTTTCGACCTTTTCTCTTTCTTAAGAGAAAAAAATTGAGGTAAATTCATGAGTGTTTGATAGTCAATTTAAGTTCTATTCAAGTGTTTGTAAAATTATTTAAAAATATATATTATATTATAGTTAGTTAAAATAATTATGTAAATATTTTAAAATTATATAACACAGGAGTGATAATTGATAATAGAATATAATATAAATTAATATACTGAAATAAAATGAAATTTTAATATTTGATTGTAATTTTAATAATAATAGTAATATCTTAGGGGACATTTGGTACACGGATTATTTTTTCAATCCCGGGAATCACATTCCCAGTAATATGATTCCCAGGAATAAGATTCCCAGGATTATAAGAATGTCTGTTTGGATGAGTTAAAATAATCCTAGGATTATTTTGCAATATTCCCAGGAATGTTACAATCTTGTGTTTGGTTCAACTTTGATATTCCTGGGAATGTTTAATACTTTTACAAATATGCCCTTGACTTTTTATTCTCAACCAACAAATAGTTTATCAAATGTAGAAATTCTTCAAAAAAATTCATGAGAAAAATACTATATCATAAAGAAATAATTATATCATAATCAAAATTTTTAAATAACATTAATAGATTCATGAGAAAAATACTATTTCATAACACAATGTTCATAATTCTCAACATAATAAAATTGTCTAAAAAAGTCTCACTCAACAAAGAGTTATAAAATGACAAAGATGAAAAGTGATCGAGGTTTGTAGAGAAAGAATTAATTAATTAGAGGAAATTAATTAGGGGTAATAAAATAATTTTGGATGGGAAAAATAATCCCATGTCATGGGATTAGACTAATCCCACCCCCTAGGGTGGGATTAGAAAATAGCTATTTTAGGAAATTATCCTATTCCTGGGAATACAATATTCCCGAGACTGATTTTCCAATCCGCGTACCAAACTCGGGATTACTCTAGTCCGGAGCTCATAATCTCGGGACTATTTTTTCAATCCGTGTACCAAACGCCTCCTTAGAGTTTATGCTAATAGAGATTGTTGAAATTTGGGTTCACTGAATTGGACCAGTCAACTATGATCTTATAATAGTATTTATTATTATTTATTGGCCAAAGTGAAAATTTGGTCCTGTAACTTTGCTGCAGTTCCCAAATCAGTCCTATAACTTTTTTTGTCTCGAATTTGGTCCTGTAACTTTGCTCCAGTTCCCAAATCAGTCCTATAACTTTTTTTGTCTCGTACGTGGTTCTGTATCTTTGCTCTAGTCTCAAATTAGTCATATATCTTTTTTTTTATCTCAGTTTTGGTCCCATATGTTTTGAAAACCTCTCACCATTAGTTCTCTGTCTATTTTTAATTACAGCTTAGTCCTGAAAACTTCAAGTCCCTTTCACTTTAGTCCCTGACTATCAAAATGAAAGTAAAAGAGCATCCCTGAAGATTTTCAAACCTTACATCTTGGTCCCTAATCTATGAATTCTTCATGAAATGAAATAGAAATGCAAAAACAACACAAATTAAAGCAAATGACAGAGGGACCAAAACTGAAAACGTAGAAAATTTAAAACCCACCGGAAAACTGAAAACGCTATCACCTAGATCAATATGATAAGCCAATATTTACAGAAATTAAAAAAAAAAAAGGCTAATTACATTAATGAATAGAACACGTGGAAATGGTATTTTTACAAGGATTAATGATAATTGCATACCTATTTGAAATTGATTGATGATCCTAACTTTGGGACTAAGGTTCATTAACTAAGGAAGGAAATTGTATGTTTTTGCCTCAATTGATGATCCAGTGGGTTTTAAATTTTCTGTGTTTTCAGTTCTGGTCCCTCTATCATTTGCTTTAATTTGTGTTGTTTTTGCATTTCTATTCCATTTCATGAAGAAAACATGTATTAAGGACCAAGATATAAGGTTTGCGGATCTTCAGGGATGCTCTTCCACTTTCATTTTGATAGTCAAGGACTAAAGTGAAAGGGTCTTGAAGTTTTCAGGACTAAACTGTAATTTAAAATACACGGAGGACTAACGATGGGAGGTTTTCAAAACATATGGGACCAAAACTGAGACAAAAAAAAGATATAGAACTGATTTGGGACCTGGAGCAAAGATACAGGACCAAATACGGGACAAAAAAAGTTATAGGACTGATTTAGGAATTGGAGCAAAGTTACAGGACCAAATTCGAGAAAAAAAAGTTATAGGACTGATTTGGGAACTGCAGCAAAGTTATAGGACCAAATTTGCACTTTGGCCTTATTTATTATATTAATTAATATAATTACTTAATTCATTATATTTTAAGTTGTTGAGGATCATGGGAGAAGTGAGATTGAATAATAAAAATATCTATTCAAATAATAGTTTAATTTATTATTTGAAAAAACATTTTGGAGATAGTCAAATAACTGAATAACCTTATTATCTCACATATTCACCATAATAGTTCACACTTGCATTTTTTGAGAGAAAAACATGAGTGTGAGAACTTGAGGAAAAGTTCTATTTTTCGTAGTTCTATGGATCTCATTCAATCTCTGTGTTCTTTTTCATTGTCGTTCTTCATCGATTCACCCCCCCTTTCTTGTATTTTAGAAAGATTAGCTTTGTCTTTGTTTACATTTTGGATTGAAAGAAATTACTATAATTCGTCTGCGTCTATGGATCAGTCGATATTTTTCACAAGTTTTACGAAATTAGAGATAGAATGAAAGGAAGTACAATAAACCCACTGTTCCCTTCATGTATCCAGGTGTGCTTTTATCAATTTTGGTCTGAAACTTGGACTACCGACATATAGTTAAACTAATCTTATCTTATAATACTAATAAACCTTAATTATGAATTTACTCATGGTTGATGTGGTCATCCAATATATCAATTATAATTGTTATACTTTTTCTTGGACGACCACAAACTATTGATATATGTCTCGTTAAGACCTTGTTAAAAAAAATCAAGACAAAAACTTAGTAAAGGAAAAAAAAAGTATATTATTCATAGTTTTTTCCCCTCAAGCTTACATTTTATCATGTAGTCCTTAAGACTGCACATTCCAATGTTGTACACACAAGGCTTCTTAAAAATTGGAGTTGGCAGAGTTTGAGTAAAAAGATCAGTTACATTATTGCTTGATTGAATTTTACGAATTGAACATCAATATCACATTTCTTTTGTAGTTGAGCCTAGAAAAATTTAAGTAGGTGAAATATATATATATATATATGCTTAGTTTTATCACCTTTGATAAAGTCATCTTTAATTTGTGTGATGCATGTTGCATTATCCTCACACAATATACACAATATATATTGACTGTATTGTTTCTCTGTCATTTGGTGTAGGCAGTTTACATGCTTTGTTAATATAGTGAATCAAGTTTCTCAACCACACACACTCATCATGATTTGCAATGCTTCATGAATGGCCAATATCTCTGACTGACTTGAAAATGTTGTCTAATAGTTTTCTTCATTAATCATTATGAAATAGCAATTCCTCCATATATAAAAATATAACTCGTTTATGAATGAGCTTTGTGGGGGAACCGAAAGATATCCACCATATGCATATCCATTTAATCTGTTTATAGATTAATGCTATCCAAGTGGGAGATTGTTGGAATTTTTGTGTGGATTAGCATTAATCTATTGTAAGATTAATATTTGTATTTACTGATAAGTAATTAATTTATCGTAAGTCTGAATAAGAATAGATTGGGTTCATATTACTTGTGGTATTCCGTGATGGGTTGGATTATCCACAAGCCTTCCGGGACCGGGCTAAGAACCCCATGCCACGTCCGAAGAGTATTAGTAATTATCCCATTAAATTACTAATGCAAATATGGAGTTTGTTTGTTAAAGGGACTATTTTGCAATTATGTTTAGGACCATTTCGTAATATTCACTGATTATATATATATAAGAGAGAGCAAGAGAGAGGGAGAGAGAAATAATTGATAAGAAATTATTGATGGAAAGAGAAAATTGTATCAATAATAAATTAATAAATTAAGGTAGTAAAAAATATTATTTTGTCTAATAATTTTTTATAATTTTATTAAAATATAGATAATTATAAGTATTTGAGTAGTTGGTAGTTTAATAATTAGATAATTGATAAAATAGAGATTTTAATGGAGTAAAAATTTTACTGTGATGAAATATGTTTTTGTGTAATTCGGTATTTCCAATATCATAATGATTTTGAAAGATATTAAAATTATATTGAGTAGGCAAACGGACCATAACTTCAAAGAATCAAAACATATATTTGATTAATAATAATTAAGGCCGTTCAGATTTAATCCAATTTAATTCAAATCGATTAAAATTGATTAAAATTGATTATCTAATCAGTTGAATTTGATGAAAATTATGAAAATCGATTGGTTTAGTCCGGTTGGTTTTGAAAACCAAAAATCGACCAACCAAACTGAACCATTTTAATAGATAAATTAAACATTATTTATATTATACTAAATAAATAAAATATCCATCTCTTTAATCTAATTTCTTCATTTCCCATTTCCTCTTATTTAGCCGTTACATACACACTTAAAACTCAGTCACTTTTTATTTCACAATTTTCAGTTTCATATTTTATCCAATTCTCAATTTTTGATATTTTCTTATATTTTTTGAATTTTTATATATTTTTTGTTTTTATATTTTTATCTTAATAAATATATAAAAAATCGATTAATCGACCCCATCTAAATCGATCGAAGTCGGTATAAATAGGTTTAGTTGGTTCCAAATGACTGGATTAACTGCATGACTTTAATTGTCATCCAATCGTTTGGTTCAGTAGAAAAAAATGTTTAAATTTATTTAAACCGAAACCTAATAATAAAAATGATAATAACATACAAGGTAAATAATTTATTCATATGGCTTCGTATATAATAACATGATGCTTAATAAGAGTGCATATTATGATGAATATTTAATTTATTCTAGAACATGGAGACATGTATTAATTAACGTCCACATACATATAGTGGTCGCAATTATAATGGTGTTATATATATATATATATATGAACTTTTAGATAAAACTCATTTAATTAATTTGATTCTCCAAAGGTCGATCAATAACTTGATTGATGACATGAGGGATGTAGAGGAAGCTCTTAAGCCAATGCGCTGAGTCTTTGAGATATCTTTTGAGATTATTCTTGTAATCCACATAAGTAATCCCAAATCTTATTGTATACCCATAAATCCATTCGAAATCATCAAGGAATGACCATACATAATACCCCTTCACATTCACTCCATCCCTGCATATATATATATATATATATATATATATTTAAAGTTAACTAAGTAATCAATTAGCATGCTGATATAGATATACATATATACACTAAATCGGAGTTCAATCACGTTCAAATAGGTAGGGATGATTATGCTCACCCCTATTAAAAGGAGATACAAATATTATTTTAAAGGTAATCCTTAAATTTTGATTCCTTATTTTTTTGGGTAAGTTGTAATATAGTTTTTTAAACTTTTTGTGCAATTTTGATCCTCTAAATATCTCGGAAATTTCACTCATTATATTGGTTTTAACAATTGAATATAATTATTTTTTTTCGTTTTAAGTTCGAATACGATAAAAAATGAGTTATATGTTACTTTTGACAAGTCATTTCTTTGTCTTATTGAAGCCATCAGTAAACAAGGTCAAATTGAACTCTAAAAGTAGGCTGCTTATTTCATATTGAAATGGGCAAATTTAATCATATCTCTCTTATTGCAAATTTGATTGTGACGAATTCAAAGTTAAAGGTTACTCTTGATGAGTTCTCTTTCTCCTCAATTGGAATCATCAACAAATATGATCAAATCAAGCCCCAAGGTGAATCTGAAACCAAAAAGTGAATAATTTTGAAAAGTCACTTTCAGACCAGATTTGACCACTTTAATAGACGGTTCCCAATTAAGAAGAAAAATAACTCGTCAAGAATAATTTATAACTCCAAACTCTTTGCAATCAGATTTGAAACAGGAGATATATGAACAACTTTCTTGTTTCATTATGAAACAAATAGTTCACTTTCAAAAACCAATTTGATCTTATTTGTTGACTATCCCAACTAGATAAAGAAAAGGCTCATAAAAAACGACATTTAGTTCAGGGTTCATCAAATTCAAACTTAAAACAAGAAAAATATGATTATATTCAATCGTTGGAATCAAGTAGTAAAACTTTTGGTAAACATAGAGGACCAGAATTGTAACAAGAAAAGATAAGAGACTAGATTGCAACATGTTCCAATAGTAAGAGTCCACAACTGCACTTTAGCATATTTCAAATTGATAACATTTTACAAATAAAGTAATTCTTTATGATTTTGAGGAAGTTTAATTTTTTAAAATTTTTAGGAACTTTACTAAGAATGGAGGAAGATGGATAGTGTACGTGATGGGAATAAAGTTACTATGGGATAATAGACAACACTCGGAAGCTATAGAATAATGAATAATAGGAAATTAGCAAGTTACTTTTTTCTAAAAATATAACAGTGAATGACAATTTTTTTTTTTGTAAGTTTATAAGTTTATGCAATGTTTGATATGAGTATTAATAAAAATAATATCTAACTCACTTTATTGCTTTAAGAAGACTCCTGAGATGACCTTCAATGTATGTAATTCTAATTTTGTCTCCGATGGCCTCTCCAATGGGTTTCGAAGCGATATCAGCAACACCTGAAAATTTAGACAATTAATCAATAAATTAATATAACATATAATTAATTAAATAAGACAAATGTTTAGTATGTACTAATTACCACTTTCAGTGATGTAAATGAGAGGGTTTTGGTATTTGTCCTTTATATATACCATAAGCTTATGGAGTCCCTCAGGATATATAAAAAGCCACGGCAAATCAGTCTGCAAGTAAAACAATATATATCACCATTTTGCACTTTTTGATGTTATGATAAAAAAAAATTATATATTTTATAGGTCAAATGTTCAAATTGGTCCTAAATGTATGCCCTTAAATTTATTTTGGTACTAATGTTTCAAAGTATCCAAGTTAGTCCTAAATGTTACCATTTAGTTTCATTTTGGTCTCAAATGACTACTAAATGTAGTTATATCTCTCGTTTCAAATTCGAATGTGACTACGCTATATGTTGCTTTTAACAAATGCTTTATCCAGATTGAGCTGTTAGCAAACAAGGTCAAATTGGGTCATAAAAGTGGGTTGCTCGTTTCACTGTCAAATAAGAAAAGTTTTTCATGTCTCTCTGGTTTTAAGTTCAAATGTGATGAATTTAGAGTTATGGGGTTACACTAAATGAGTTCTTTTTCTGTCTATTTAAGAACATCAGTAAATGAGATCAAATTAATTTCAAAAGTGGGTTTGGGACTACTAAGTAAAAAAAAAATGAAAAATTAGTCTCAAACCCATTTTCGAGTCTGATTTGACCTCATTTGCTGATGATATCAATTGGACAACAAAATAACTCGTTAAGAGTAACCCATAGCTCCAAATTTGTCGTGTTTGGATTTAAAATGAAAAGGATATGATCAACTTTATTTATTTGATCGTGAATAAACAACCCACTTTTAAGACTCGATTTGACTTTATTTGCGAATGCTCCCAATTTGAAAGTATTCATCAAAAGTAATATAACTTTAGGCTTGTCACATTCAATCTTGAAACGAGCGGGATTTAACCACATTACTTAATTTGGGACTAAAAGTTAACATTAGGGTCAATTTGAACATTTTAAAACATTTAAGATAAAAATGAATTTAAGGGCACACATTTAGTATCAATTTGAACATTTGACCTAGGAAATATATATCAAAATTAAATTACTTTTTTTCTCTTTTTAATTATTACTTTTATTTTCCAATAATCATTTTTTTTATTTATATGAGATAGTTATTTTATTTTTAATAAGATAATAAATTGATTTGAGATTGAACTTGAGAACTTAAAATAGTTTATTTAAGGAAAAGAATTTACCGGGGTACCAATGGGGACACCATCCCTGCTATCTGAGATTCATGGAAAACAAAAGTAATATTTTCGTTAGTTCATTCTCAGAAGATAGAAGAAAAGTTATTTATATGTTTTATTGTTATTTTTAATTAAGGGAAGTGATTAAGATGCATTTAAGAATTTGAAAGATAGAATAATCCAAAAAGTAATAATTGTTATTTTATTTTTATTGTCTCGAGAGAGAATTTATTATTTTGTGAGTAAAGTAATAATTTTTTTTTTGGTAATAGTAAAGTAATAATTTAAACATAGCAAAAAGTAATAACTGTCATTTTTTTTTATGGAACAATGTTACAATAGTTAACTTTAGTAACAATCAATTAGATCTATCTGTCAAGGAGGATATTTTCAAAATGGTTGAGAACTTCCATAACTCTGGTTACATCCTTAAAGAGTTCAACCACACATTTATTTCCCTCATTCCCAAATCCAGGAACCCAGAGAAGATCAAAGACTTCAGGCCAATCGGTCTATGTAACACAGTTTACAAAATCATTGCGAAGCTGCTGGTCAACAGGTTACAGCTATTTATTCATTCTTGGATTGCCCCGAATCAGATTTATTAAGGGAAGACAAATAGCAGACAACATTCTTCTCACTAGTGAGCTGATGAACTATATCCACAAGGCAAAGCGAGTGAAGACTCACTGGTGCGCATTAAAGGTGGATATGTCTAAGGCATACGACAGAATGGGGTGGAATTTTTTGAAGGCGGTAATGAGGAAGATGAGTTTTCCACAACCTTTCATTAATATGGTCTTCCAGTGCATCTCTACTGTCAGTTATACCTTACTTCTCAATGGTCATAAGGTGGATTCTTTCTCCCCCGGTAGAGGCGTCAGACAAGGTGACCCCCTATCTCTCTTTCTGTTCATCCTGGGAGCTAACATTCTATCACTCATGATTAACCAAGCAGAGGAGCAAAACCTCATCCAAGGAATCAGATTTGCTAGACGAGGGCCACAGATTTCTCATTTAATGTACGCGGACGATGTTATCTTCTTCTTCAAGGCCTCCCAACAGGCTTGTCAGAATATGAGTGGCATCATCTCCAGTTATTGTTCTCTGGCAGGGCAGGAGATTAACAGGACCAAGTCTTCTGTGGTTTTCAATCCCAATACTCCCAGAACCTTTCGAAAATTCTTGGCGAAGTCCCTGGGTGTGACCCAGGCTACATCTCTGGGCAAATATTTGGGGGCCTATGTTGATGGGAAGAATTACGTTAAAAAGAATGCTACAGAATTACTTGATAGGCTCGACACCAGGCTTCAGGGGTGGAAGGCATCTCTTCTCTCACAGGCAGGGCGCTGCACCCTGATTAAATCTGTCATGCAGGCAGACCCCGTATATCGTATGACGACCTTTCTTCTTCCCAAAAAAGACATTGCCAAAATGGAGTCCTAAATGACTGATTTCTATTGGGGCTACAAAAGAGATGTTAAGCGCATGCACCTGGTCAATAAAACTAAGTTGTTTTCTCCAATTCGTGATGGGGGCTTGGGTTTAGGCAACTAACCTTCACTAATGAGGCTTTGTTGGCTAAGCATGCTTGGAAGTGGATTGACAATCCCAATAACCTCACAAGTTCATGGTTCCTTAACAAGTACAAGGTGGCAAATACGGAATTTGATTTCCGCAATACTTCCCAAGACTCCGTGGTTTGGAGAGGCATCAGGAAGTCTCTTCCTCTTATCAGTAATCACCTTCAATGGCAGGTTGGCAACGGAGAGTCCATTACCCTCTCTAGTAAATTTTGGAAGGTGCCTTGGACCAACATGCCCAACAACACTAGAGTAAGTGATCTCATAGACCAAACTTCCTGAGATTGGGACCTTAACAAACTGATTGACACCTTCCCCTGGCATGTTGCGATGAGTATCAAAGACATAACCCTTCCATCACGCTTGTCAAATGAGTGGCTCATTTGGATGGGAGCTCACAATGGCACTTACACGGCCTCCAAAGGTTATCACATTCTGGCCTCGTCTTCTTCTTCAACAGATACCACTCCACCTTCTTTCCAATGGCGAGTATTGTGGAGATTGCGGCTGCCCAAGAGGTACCTCATGTTTGCATGGAGGTTCATGCACGCGGCCTTGCCTACGGGGGGAATGCCTCAAGAGACATCATCTTAATGTAGATATTCCCTGCATCTTTTGTAGTGCTCCTGAGGAATCCACTGAATATGTTTTCAGAGATTGCCCTTTTGTGCGTGCTGTGTGGTTTGGGGGTGATGTACCTGTCCTGTTTTGTACATCAACAAACACCCCATTGTCTACTTACCTTAAGGAAATTGTTTCAATATGGGAATATGAATTGTCTTGACAATTTTTTGCTAGCTATGTCTCATGAACAGGTACAATTTATGCTCAGGCAAGCAAGAGTGCAAGTGTTTCATTCCATTGCTATCATCCTTCTTTAGGAGAAGCCTTACACAGTTACATGACACCTGGGGAAGATTCTTCTCCAATTTAATCAATTGGGATAGATTGTACATTTTCTTTTCTACCTTTTCTGTCTGTTCTTAGTTTGTTTGTATGGTTATTGAGTATCAAAAAAAAAAGATATATTAGAGTGACCATTTCATATAGAGATGGCAATTTATATCCTAAGTTAGGATATCTGTCCGTATCCATCCGAAAAAATATCCGGTATCCGTCGGATATCGGATATCGGATACGGATACGGATACGGATAGTGAAAATTAAATTTTTTTCGGATATTGGATGGATACGGATATTGCCCTCGGATACCCTATATCCGTCCGTAATGAACGGATATTTAGGGTATCCGATATCCGATACCCTATTACTTATTTAATTTTTATATTTTACTTTTAATTTAACATTTTATATATAAATATTTAAATTTAATTAATTATATTCATATATATTTTTTTAAAGAATCATATTTTAGTTATTTATATTTAATTTTTTATTTTAAAAAATAAATTTAAAATGTAAATAAATAATAATTTCATTTAATTATATTAGTTGGCGGATAATGGATATCGGGTACCCGATATATCCGATTTATAAAATAGGATATCCTATCCTATATCCATATTTTTTCGGATATTTCGGGTATCCGTCGGATACCGGATATCGGATAGGGTGCGGATACGGATATTAATTTATCGGATACGGATAGGATACGGATATTGGATAGGATAAACGGATACGGATAAGGATAGTGGCAAAACCACCGGATATCCATCCATTGCCATCCCTAATTTCATATGTTCTCTGTATAGTAACTAAGATTCAATAATAAATAACTCTTCGTTCGTATAATTGTTTGTGTTGATCACATCAACCTCATTTAGAATTACATCAAATTTATTATTAAGTTCACTTAATATTTTAGAATGACTAAATTAATTATAATTGCATACACTAATCATTTTTCAAAAAATAAATTAAAAAATTTGTCATCTTTTAACAAAAAAAAAGTTAAAGTTTAAAAAATTAAGAGTAATAAACTAAAAATTTGGTCCCTAAAAGATTATCGAGCTGATAATGCGGTCCCTGAAAGATTAAAATATACAGTTTAGTCCACATGACTGATTAGTATACCGATTTGATTTTCCAGAGCCTAAAAAGTATATAGTTTTAATCTTTTAGGAACAAAATGTGTATTTTTAATCTTTCAAGGATCAAGTTGTCGATCCGATAATCTTTCAGGGACCAAATTATTATTTTACTCAATAACTAAGTTACTTGTGTTAGTTCTTAATCAGTGCCTAATAAAGATACTAGTTAAAAAGCCTAGTAATTTTTGCCAAATTTTACTTACATGTAAGATTGACTTGCATATCTGTTGAGTAACTCCTTTTGGTAGTGGCAATGGGAGCATTTTCTACATAAGTTGAAGTATAATAATTGAAACCAAGAAAATCATATGATCCTTTCAGAACTTCTGATTCTTCTTTTGTGAATTTTGGTAGCCTATCACCCACAAAGAACTTCATGCTCTCAGGATAGTCACCATATGTAATCGGATGAGCATGCCTGCATAAAAAATAAATTAAAAATAAGACTGATTATATTTATATTATTACGTATAAATTAATAATTTGATCCCTAAAACATAACCAAATTAAAAACCTAATGACTAATTTTCCTTTTAACATGAAGATGCAAGTTGAATTTCCGTAAAAAAATAATAGCTTGGGAAATAAAAATTAAATAAAATAAGTTGACATTATTCGCGACATACCATCCAAATGCAAAATCCATAGCACGATTTGCAGCCTCTAGATTTGCAGCAGTTTCAGATTTGGGCTCATACCAGTGAGAATTTAATGTGATTCCAATTTTCCCTTTCTGAGTCGCCTATAAATATTTACAACATATATAAACATTTTAAATATTGCCAATAATATTATGATGTAATTAAGATTACAAAATTAATTACCTTCTCCTTCTCTCATGCACTCGTAATATAAAAGTCATGAATAAATAAATTGGGGAAGGAAGGTAAACAAAAATATCAGAAAATGAATGTTAATTGATTAAAGGTTAGTATTATAGAAAGTTAAGGGTATGTTTGGTTGTCATGTTTCCTGTTTTTATTTTCACTGAAAATAAAACATGTTTTGTAAAGTTCTTTTAAAAATATTTTCTGAAATAGGCTGAAAACAGAAAACGTCAAAAAGACGTCTCCAGTATTTTCAAAAACAAACTTGTGATATTTTGCAACTTTACACAAAAGTAAACTATTTAATTATGTTAATATCATCGTTTAGTAATAATCAAATTTAAAAGCATATAAAAATTAACGTTATCAAGTTAATATAATATAAATATGAATGCAAACGATCTTTAGAGAGCCAATTGTAATTTTCTTTTTAAAAAGTTTGGAGGATCAATGTAGGGAGGGTGATCTAAAATTATGTGATTTTGGAGGGCTTTTCTGTTCTTAATTAAGATATTATTATTATTATTATTATCATTATTTGAAGCTAACCAGCCTCAAGCCCACTAAACTTGTAGCAATGGTGGGCCTAAAGTCTCACCTCATATTGGGCCTATCAAAATTGCAGCTAGATCAGGCTAGCCCAGCCTTGATGTCTATAGGCCAAGCATATTTAGACAATGATAAAAGTAGTTAAATTAAATATATATATATAGGTCAAAGCCTAATGTCTTTTTTTTGTCATCAATATTCTTTTTGCTATGTTTTGGTCCTTAACTATTGTGGTCATACCTCTCTCGTTTCAAACCCGAATCTGATTAAATTAGAGTCACAGGTTGAATTTGATGAGTTATTTTTTTGTCCAGTTGGAGTCATCGTCAAAGAAGGGGCAAAAGACTCTTTGGTGCCACTAACGTTAGATGTCAGTTTCAGTTATGCCCCAAACGTTTGTTTTGTGTCAGTTATGCCCCAATGTGAAACGTTAGTGTCAATTATACCATAAAGTTTGACTCCGTTAATTATGTGGGCGGAAAATGCTGACGTGTTAATTTTTTTGCCTAAGTGTCAATTTTTTTTTTTGAATTGAACACGTGGCACATGACTGGATAAATAAAACATGGCTAAAGTCCTATTATGCTTAATGTTCCAAATTAGTCCTTCAGTTTTTCAAAACTTGGCACAGTTGATCCCTCAAACATTTTCCATCTATTTTTTCGTTATAAAAACTGAAAAATAAACTTCATCTCCTAAAAGTTTTAATTTTTTACAATAAGGTCATTTTCCTTGTATAATAGGATTAAAACGTAAGAACAAAAAATAAATTGAGATTATAATTGAATTTAAACAAAAACAACTCTCTCTCTCTCTCTCTCTCTCTCTCTCTCTCTCTCTCTCTCTCTCTCTCTTCCAAAATCTCCATCCTAAATTGACAAAATACCCAATTTCAAACCTTGAGAGTTTGTTTGGATTGAGGATATTGATGGAGAAGAGAGGGGGAGGGGAGAGGTTTGAGACCTCTTCCCCTTGTTTGGAAACAAGGAGATTGGAGGGAAAGAGATTGAGGGATTAGAAGTTAATCCCTCCTCCTCCTCCTTCCTTCATAAATTACAAATACCCCAAATTGAGATATTTTGGAGCAGGGGCTACTTCTCCAAACAAATAGGAGAGCTTCCCTCCTCTCCTCCTCCAATCTCGTCCCTTCCCTCCCCCTTCTACTATCCAAGCAAACCCTAAATCTCTCTCACATGTCTTTTTCGATCTTTTACTTTCCAATTTCTATCTTATCCTTTTTCATCTCTATCAAATTTCGATATTCTTAGGCTATTTTTGAATTCTAGGATTTGTTTTGGTCGGAGTTCCACGTGGAATAGTTTGGGGTGTAACAGCTCTTCAATATGATGTTGTTATAGAGGACAATCAATCTCCTTCTGCTATAACATCTAATTTGAGAGAGAGAGAGAGAGAGAGAGAGAGAGAGAGAGAGGAAGTTGTTTTTATTTAAATTCAATTATAATCTTAATTTTTTTTCTTACGTTTTGATCCTATTATATAAGAAAAATGACCTTAATGTAAAAAACTAAAACTTTTGGGGGATGAAAGTTTATTTTTCCTTCTTTTTAACGGAAAAATATATGGAAAACGTTTGAGGGGTCAACTGTGCCAAGTTTTGCAAAACTGAGGGACCAATATGGAACGAAAAATAACTGAGGGACCAATTTGGAACATTAAGCATAACTAAGGGACCAAAATAGGACTTTGGCCATGTTTTATTTATCAATCATGTGCCACGTGTTCAATTTAGAAAAAAAAAATCGACACATTGGCAAAAAAATTGACATGTCAGCATTTTCTGTCCACATAATTAACGGAGTCAAACTTTAGAGTATTATTGATACCAACATTTCACATTGGGGGCATAACTAACAAAAAACAAACGTTAGGGGCATAACTGAAACTGGCCCCAAACGTCAGGGGCATCAAAGGGTCTTTTGCCTTCTTTTTGCTCTGTTTTGGTCTCTAACTATTGAATATAGTCATATCTTTCTCGTTTCAAACCCGAATCTGATTAAATTAGAGTTACAGATTGAATTTGATGAGTTTTTTTTGTCCTGTTGGAGCCATCGTCAAACAAGGTCAAATTGGACATGAAATCATGCCCTCTTGTTTCATAAATTTAGTCATATCTCTCTTGTTTCAAGTTCGAAAACAACAAAATCGAAGTTACAAATTACTCTTAACGAGTTTTTTCTCTATTCAATTAGAGTTGTTGGTAAGCGTGGTCAAATAGTACTCCAAAAATGAGTTTGGTCATGTTACCCAAAAAAAATGTGTTTGGTCAAAACATTAATATTAACTTTCGGAATACTATTTTAAAAAAATTTCAATCAATTAGTATCATATATTTTAAGGGTGGCAAAAATGGATCCAACCTATTAACCCAACCCAACCAAACCATCATTTAACCAACCTAAACCCAACCCATTTGAATAATTGGTCAAGATAGGTTGGGTACAAAATTGACCCATTAAAATTGTGTTGGGTTAGGTCAAACCCATGGTTTACCAAACCCAATCCAAATTTGTGTCAAAACTACATAGCTTCATGAGAGGGTTGAATATGAATTTCATAATTTTTTTCAAAAATTACAAAATGCTCCCAAATAATTTCAAAATTTATAAAACATCCCTGAACCATAATATTTGAGGACTAAAATGAAAATTATAAAAAAATTGGGATCAAATTGTAATTTTGAAAAATATTGGAAAAATGTTAAAATTACAAATTAGTCTTAAATCTGAAAAATAAATGCACTTTAGTCCAAAAACTGTGCATTCAATAGAAGGAGGATGTACTTCACAATTTTTTACAAAAATTAAAAAATCCCCCCAAATGTTTTCAAAATTTACAAAAATGTCCCTGGATCATGATATTTGAGGACTAAAATAAAAATTTAAAAAAAATATTTGGAATCAAAATATAATTTAATCTTACTTTTAAATAATCTAAAAATTATTTTCATTAAATAGATTACAAATTAAATAATTAATCTTTAATTTTATTAAATAATTTAATTTTTAAATAATATAAATATTTTAAAATGAGTTCATGGATTGGGTTGAGTTGACCCTTGATTTCATGGGTCATGACCCACCCATGATCTATTTAACAAATATAAATTAGTTAATGACCTAACTATTTACAACCCAACACAAAACCACCCAACCCAACCATTTTGTCATCTCTAATATATTTTAATCCATGTAAAGCTATATACACTAGTATATATTTAAAATACTAATTTTGAAAGCAAATAAGATTACCTGAAATTGAGTTTTGTACAATCTAACAACGGCTCCATGAGAGAGAAGCAAGTGGTGACTAACAATGTAGGGCTCAACAGAGGAGTCGCCATGAGTGCAATTCCCAACATAATTAGAACATCTTCCTGGTGCAATTCTTCCATCATTGTACCCATTTACTATGAATGTGTGTGGTTCATTCATGGTAGCCCAATTCTTAACTCGATCACCAAATGTTTTGAAGCAAAACTCAGCATAGTCATGAAAATCATTCCTAAATCATAAATCAAATTCAATACATACATATATATAACAAAGGTGAAACCACCCTTTTGGTCCTTAAACTTAACACAAATTATCAATTTTGTCCCTAATCTTTTTTTGCGATCGATTTCGTTGCCAATGTTTCATATTTCGATAAATTTTATTCTTTAATTTTACTTTAACAAAATATTAATTACAAAAACTATTCGGCTAATAATATGTAATGTAAAACTGATAAAAAAAACTCAAATTCTAACTAAGATTGAAAAACAGGATGAAGTCTGTAAGTAATTTATTGAAAGAAGTTAGTCAAGTGATGAAATTGACTAAAATGTGAAACATTAGAGACAAAATTGACCACAAAACAAAAATTATGGACGAAATTGACAATTATTCTAAAGTTTGAGGACTAAAAAAATGTTTTTTCCCTATAATAAAATCATGGAGTCATGGACATGAATGCTGGCCTAGGACCCTAGCTTGCTTCACTTGAACTCCCAAATTGTCGGTTATGAATGTTATCCTTATAATTGCAAAAGTGAGGGCTGTGACAGGAGTTAAATTTAGGTATTTATTATAAGGCTTTTTTAGTAAACATATAGTGCATGTGCCGTAAAAATTTATGCATAATCAATTATGTTAGATATAAAATATTAAAAACATTTTTTTATAACTAATTATAAAAGAGAAAGAATATAAATTAAATTTATAATTAGATGAATCTTATAACAAATTTACAAGCAACCTTAGTGAGTTTTTTTTTTCTCAAAATAATGACTTCTTTTTCAGTAAAATGTAGATATTAATGTCACTTACACTACGTTCCGACTACGAAATCCACCATACTCATCTTCAAGAGTTTGTGGAAGATCCCAATGAAAAAGAGTCACAAGAGGCGTTATACCTATGCATCATAAATATTTATATGAGAATGAGAACATATTATGGTTATATAATTAAGATGTTTGGCGGGAAATGGATTCTCTATGTTTTCCTCCTTTATATTTTTTTTAGAGTATGAGAAAAAAAAATATAGGTCTTCTATATTATTATTTCATGAACTCATATTTTTTCTTCCTAACTCTAAAAAAAAAATATATGGAAAAGGAAATGTAGAACCAATCCCTATTCTGCCTATTTTGTTTTTGTGAAGAAAATTAATCTGGATTCCCTATAACTAAACCATGTGAATTTATCTGTAATTAATTTTTATCTTCCTATATATGAAACAAACATTTTCAGTTTTCACTGAATTGAAGGTGCGTTTTAATTCTACTACTTTATTGATTTCTACAATTATAGAAAATTTCAGGAAAAAGAAAATACAGAGATCTGGACTGGAAGAAAATGTTTTTTTTTTTTGCATAAAAATGTTATTTTCTAGTGATAGTAGAAGTATTATTTTTATTGAGAGATATGAAGATTGAAGAAATACAATATCATATCTTCTCTTTCTAAGTATCATCATAAATTTAAGTTTGAGTTTACTAACAATTTAGTGTCTGAAAAATAATTTAACTGACAACTCGGTCATTAAAAGATTAAAATACACATTCAGTTTTTGAAAGATCAAAGTAATACAATTTTTAGTCCTTAAAAGATTAAAATGATATACTATTTAGTCTATAAAAAAGATTAATTAGTATATCGTTTTGATCTTTCAAGGATTAAACTGAATATTTCAATCTTTTAAGCACCAAGTTGTTAATTTAATGATCTTTCAAGGACCAAATTGTTAGTTTACTCTTTATTTTTTTTTATAAATAGATGTAGCTCATTTAAAATCATTAATTAAAATTTTTTTCTTTTTTACCTATATACCTTCTCAAATATATAATAATTTGATGAAGGAAAACATTATCAAAAGATTTTCCCAATTGAAAGAAGTTATTTCTTAAAACCCAAACCATTTCTCTTGTATTTTACTTCTCCTAAAACATTATCTACAAATATATTTATTTAGTCAAATTGCATTTTTTATCTCATATGTTCTTAAAATTGACACCTCATTTGAAGAGATCGAGAAAAAACTCATAAAAAACATATAACTTTGAACGTGCTGTATTTAAACTTAAAATAAAATAAATACGGCTACATTCAATCAGTTGAACTAAAAAAGTAAAAACTTATGAAAATATATAGAATTATTCTTGTAACAGAAAAATATAAAGGGCTATATTGAAATTCAGTCTAAATATATATGACCAAAAGTGTAATTTGGCCAATATATTTTAAAATAATTAGAAATAAAAAATGCGTTTAATTAGTTTTGTAACAATTGCTTCATGTTGAAAGCCTAAAATATTAGAATAAAAATTCTAAATAAAGCAAGCTTTGCTTTTAAGTTTCAATAGAGAGAGAGAGAGAGAGAGAGAGAGAGAGAGAGAGAGAGAGAGAAATTAACCATTTGACAAAAGTTCATTTATGACGTTATTGTAGAATCTCACACCCAAGTAATTGACTGCTCCCCTTCCCTCTGCAGAAAAACATAATAATATTAATAACAAACCAATTTTTAAATATCACTTTCAAGACGAATTAAAATAATTACAACCAGTCTTTAAATCTTAAGAAATTTTTTATCTTACTAGGGAATATTCTAGACCACGAGATGGAAAATCTAAAAGAGTCCAACCCAATTTGTTTCATAAGCTGTATATCACTCTGCATCATTAGAAATTGGCAATTTAATACATACTTAATTAATATTGTATAAAATAAAAGAAAAAAAATTAAAATGACCAAATTGATGTACTTAAAGATCAAGCACCTTGTAACGGTTATAAAAGTCCTCTGCAACATCACCATTGCTATGATCTACAATTTTTTCTGCTTATTCCAGACCAAAATTTACAGTTAATATAGTACTCTTCACACTATAATTAAAATTTTTGAATTAATTGGATTAATTCTGAAAATTTTATTACTTGTTATAATTTAGTCTTTTCAAAAACTGAGTTGTATAATGATAAAGTATTCATTAAAAAAATTTATTTATAACAAGTTATGAATTTTCAGAAATTAAATCAAGTATTTCAAAAAAGGCAAAAGACTTGTTGGTACTCCTAATGTTTGGAGTCAGTTTTAGTTATGCCTCCAACATTTATTTTGTGTCAGTTATGCCGTTTCACATTATTGTCAATTAGTCCCTTAGGTTTGCTCGAAGTTTCATTTTGGCCCCTCAGCTCAAAAACCTATTTTATAATAAGATCAAAATGTAAGAAAAGAGAAACAAATAGACAATTTTAATAGATTTCATATAAAAAATAAACAACCAAAACCACCATCATCTTCTTCGCTTGGATCATCATCATCTTCTTCTTCATTTATCATCATCTTCTTCATCATCATCATCTTCACCACTACTGCTGCCGCCGAGCTTTTCCGGTGAGGTTCGTCTTCTCCGACGAACTTTCTGGTGAGATACACGGCGACTCCGACAACTACGAAAACCCCTAATCCAAGGTTTTTTTTACCTCCTGAGTTCAATGATAGTCTCTATATTGTGAAAAAATGACTGGCAAGCCACCAAAAAATTACAGTCACCGAAAAATTACTCAATTGTCGAAAATCATATTTTCGGTCATTTGTTCACAAAATGCAGGCTGCCATTGAACTCAGGAAGTCAAAAAACCTTGGATTATGAGTTTTCGTAGTCGTCGGGGCTGCCGTGTATCTCGCCAGAAAAGCTTGACGGCGGCGGTGGTGGTGGTAGTGGTGAAGATGATGATGAATGATCAAGAAGATGATGATAAATGAAGAAGAAGATGATGATGATCCATGCGAAGAAGATGATGATGGTTTTGGTTGTTTATTTTTTATTTTTTTATGTGATATCTATTAAAATTGTCTATTTGTTTCTCTTTTTTTACATTTTGATACTATTATAAAATAAGATTTTGAGTTGAGGGACCAAAACGGAACTTTGAGCAAACCTGAGAGACCAAAATAGGACTTTGGCCAAAAAAAAAATTGACACATAGGCAACCATTAGCCCAGTTGACACATCAGCTTTTTTCGTCAATCTAATTAACGGAGTTAGAGATTAGTGTATAATTGACAATCATGTGAAATGTTAGGGGCAAAACTGACACAAAACAAACGTTGGGGCATAACTGAAACTGACCCCAAACGTTAAGGACACCAACAGATCTTTCGCCTTCAAAAAAATTAATGATTATAATGACAACACAAATCTAATCTAAGGACTAGATGTTGAATTTACTACTTTACTCAATAAAAACATACATATATATTATAGAAAGAGAAGCACCTGGGTGGTTTTTTGAGAAGGTGTCCCATATACTTGGTCCTTTGAAGCTAGAAGAATCTGTTCCTCCCTCAAACTGAAACAGCATGAAAATTGACAACAAAAACAACAACAACAAAAACCGCCATGGAAAAGCCATTCAAATTTATAAATATATACCTGATAAGCAGCGCAACCTGCACCAAACACAAAGGAAGAAGGGAAAAGAGTCCTATTGAATGGCAGTGCATTATTACTCTGAATGGCAAAGAATAAAATGGAAGCGAAGAAAACAGCTTTAGCGACAACTCTCATACTGTTGCTTTTTCACTTTTCGTAGTCGTTTCTATATCATCAATTCATCTATTTATTGTAATATAACATCATATCTTAATATATACACAGTCATTATTAATTCAGATATACAGATTTTATTAATATATTCTATTTACCTAAAATATAGTACTGTAGTCAGCAAATAAATTAGCATATCTTAAGACAATATAGTATTTTATTTACTTATTAGTTAAACTGTTATTATTATTATAGATTTTGTTTACTTATTATATACTATTTATTTTATTTGATTAAATTCAAAATATAGTATGTAATTTAAAATTTTAGATTATTTTAAAAAGTTTTTGTTATTATTATTATATTACTCTTTTTGTTTATTATTTAGTTATTAGTCTGTATGATATTCCTTTAGAACAGGAGTTTCATGCACTGAGAAATATAGGGCCTATCTGATTCGCTTCCTTAAAAATAGTTTTTATTTTTTTTAAAAAAAAAATAAAACATTTGATAACATCATTTTTTTTTCATTTTAAATTTAAAACATCAATTTTTTAAAAAAAAATCTAAAAAGCAACAAACTATTGAAAGATATTCTAAACTCTTAGAACAATTTTAAAAAGTTATTTCATAGATATATAAATGATTTATAATATGTATATTTAATTTTGTGTTTGATTTAAATATATCATATATTTGTCATAGNAATTCTATTTTATATTTAAATTATTAAATCATGACATTGTATTTTATTTTAATTATTTTATGTTTAATATTAATAATTTTATTTTTATAATTTGATCAAACATACTTTTGGAGTGCTATTTAATCTTGCTTGTTAGCAGCCCCAACTAAGTAGAGATAGAACTCATCAAGAGTAAATTATAACTTCGATTTCGTCGCATTTGTATTTGAAATAAGAGAGATATGACTAATTTTATGAAATGAGTGACCCACATTCGAGCTCGATTTCATACTCAATTTGACCTCCTTTACCGATAGGCGATAGTCTTTATTATTGGATAAAGAAAAAACTTGTCAAGAATAACTCATAACTACAATTTCATCATATTCAAACTTTAAATGAGAAAAATATGATAATATTTAATAGTTAGGGACTAATCGTGAAACTTGTTGAGGATCAAAACAGAATTTTTGGGAAACATTAAGTTTCAAAATGAAATAAAAAATATTAAGGACTAAAACAAATTAAAATTTAGAATAAGCTTAGGGGCCAAATAAAATTTTGGCCAACTAACATATATTGCAATAAGAGAACAAGGAGAATTACGCAACAAGAAAAATTAGAGTCTTTAAAAAGAAAGTAAGGTAAAGGAGTGAAAATTTTATTATGAAAGATTCATAAAGTAAAAGGGTATTTAAGAGAAGTTTAAGATTTATTCAAGAAAAGTATGTGTAAGGTGAGATAATTTGGGGCCTGTCTGAGAGCACCCAAATTTCAATTCCATCTCAATCAATCATCATCTCATTTTAGGATTGGATGATCAGTAATAGTTGAGTGTTTGTTGGAGTCTTCATCTCATCTCATCTCATTCACATCATCATCACATCCAAAAAATCATTTCATTTTCTTTTACATTTACTAAACTATCTCTACTCATATATCTATAATTACCTATATTCTAATACAAATATAAAAAAAAACAATTAGGCAAAATAGTAANAGTAAAATATACAATTGAATCCTTAAATTATTTTTTAAGTTACAATTTTCCTCTATTCTCGTTACAATATTCTCTTCAATTTTATAAGCATTTTGATCCTCAAACTATGAGCTCAGTTTCATTGGCTCCTAAAACTATTTTTTGTTTAATTTCTTTTCCTCAAACTATGCAATTAGTTTCATTTTGGTCCTCAAACTATTTTTTGTTCTATATTCATGTCCAAAATCATTCGATGATTATACGTTGTGGATAATGGAGAAATAACGGTTATTTTTTGGTTGGGAAAATACACAAGTTTCCACGTGTCGGTCATTTTTTTTTGTTCGAATCATGGGTAGCCAAAAAATTGCAATGTTGGTTTGTTTTTTATTGTCTCAATGTTCTTCTATTTGTTTCAGTCATAAAACTATTTATGGTTAGATTTTTTACTCAAATTACGAGATGAGTTGCATTTTGGTCCGCAAAATATTTGTTATATTTTTTAGTCCAAACTGCAACATTCCTATAAGTATTTTGCTATTTACAATTCAATCTATACTTTTTTTCAATATATTTTATGAAGTTTTGTGTACAAATTAAAAGGAGTTAAAATATTCAAATTGCTCCTAAATGTTTGCAAAATATTTCATTTTGGTCTCAAGTAGTAAATATGGCTTGTTTTAAGTTCAAACATGACGAGTTTAGAGCTATGTATTGTTCCCGAAGAGTACCTCCATATATTCTATTCGAAACATTTTACCAATATTTATGACCAAAATGAATAATTTTGCCAACATTTAGGACCAATTTGAACTTTTTGAAACATAATGGACCAAAATGAATATTAGGGCATACATTTAGGACCAAAATTAACCTTTGACCAAACATTTTAGTGTTGTTTTGTTATTTGCATTATGGTCCTGAAACTATTCTTTGTTATTTTTTTGTCATTGAATTTCATAAATAGACTCGATTATTGATGATCGAGATTTTCTACCGGCCCCGAGTTATCATTTACACATGTTAGGGATTGATTAATTGGACTGGTACAAATTTATGGACCAAATTGTAATCTTAAAATAATTTTAATATTATTTTCATTTTGGTCCATCATCTCATCCAATGAGATTGGCCCTAAACCCTTCATCCAAAAATATCTCATCTTCACGCTTTCCAAGAGCATCTAATCTCAACATCATCTCATCCAACCCACCATCAAACACCTATCATCTCATCTCATCTCATCTTATTATCTCCATCTTATCTCATTATTTCCTACCATTTTGTTGGGATTTCTCCCAAGTCCCACATCGATGGGTACAAAACTTGAGAGGGGGAGGGGGCCTTATAAATAGAGAGTGGGGCTTCTATCTTTTTTTGTATCACTTCTACTAGCCTTTGAGTGTGAAAGGGTTTGGGTAGTTGTGAGAGAGGGTTTTCAATTTTTCCATTCAAAAATTGTATTGAGGAGGGTTTGTAATTTTTCCGTGCAAAAATTACAAATAGTGAATTTTGTCCCAGAGGGGGTCGTGGAGTAGGTCTTGAGGCACCGAACCACGTTAAAAATTTGTGTTCGTTTCTCTGTTTCCTCTTCCTTTATTTCTTGTGTGGGTTGCGCTTCCGCCCAACACATTTTTACCCCTATACAAATTAAAAAAATCTATAAATTTATTTCAACCAACCACAATCATTACATACCCTTTTATATAATTTCATACCCTATTTAACAACATTTTCTCTAAAATCACCCAAACACCAATACATCATCTCATCTCATCCCATTACAACATCATCTCATCTCAATCACTTGGATGAGCTTGGATTGAAATGCTATGGCTCCCAAACAGGCCCTTGATAATATTATTGAATAAAGAGTGCCCTATATATATACACAAAATAGAGATACTGAATAGATATTAAATTGATACTAATAGATACTAACTAGAGATACTAAGTGATCCTTTTAAATATATCTTTTTAAATATATTCATATTCCTAACACTCTCCTTCAAGTTGGAGCATAGAATTCAATCATGCCCAACTTGCAACAAACATATTCCAAAATACAAAAAATCTCATACATCATAATTTTGTGAAAACAAACCAAGAAAACACATCCTTGAACAAACTTCTCCAAGACTCCCCCTGTCAGTGAAAGATTGTGCATCGTCCATAGAAACAACCTTATTGGCCAACGAAAAACAATCTTCACAATAGAGAAAGCACAAGATGAGACAAAGAGTCTCCACAAAAGCCAAAAGAATATCACCAACTAGCACCAACCAAGTCCAAAGTCAAGAGCCAAATCTAAAAACAAATGGGCAACAAGGACAAAACCAAGAATCACAAACTAAAGTTACCCAATGAACTAAATTATCAAAGACCCAGTATCAAATCACAACCACCACCACCAAACGTCTAGACGAAGAACGGAGCAACACACACCAAATCACCTCTGACCCAGTCCTGAAACAGCCAACCACCTCCTCAAACTAGCTGCCCTAGGTCTGACGAGGTGAACGAAGCCAAGAAACCGAGATTCTCACATTACGAAGACGGCGCGTGGCCTTCACGCGCCACGCAACGCTGAACACAAAAACGGCGCGTGAGAGTCACGCGCTACACCAATCACCACCAGACTCCGGGTAAAGGCCGACCGGACCCCTCTGCCTCCTCCCTGGCCGGCGGTGACACAAACGGCCACTCAGAAAAGTGGCCCAAAGAAAACCCTAAACGTGCAGTGCTTTGATTGAAACAAAAAAAAAATAAGGAACTCTGAAGAACGAACAAATAGCACTCTGAAACTCTAAAAAGTGGACCTACAAAAACCCTAAGTTTCACTTTGATAATATTATTGAATAAAGAGTGCCCTATATATATACAAAACAGAGATACTAAATAGATACTAAATAGATACTAATAGATACTAACTAGAGATAACTAACCCCTTAATATTAGGATCCTAACTAATCCCTATAAATCAAAAATATAATAATAGATATATCCTTCTAAATATATTCATAATGAGTTTGGAAAGGAAAGAAATATAAGTTCCAAACTTTATCAAATTAAAGTTGTAAGGGTTGAAAAATAATTATATGAAATTATCTTTCTAAATTAATTTTGAAATTACGAATTATGAAAAAAGAAGCAATTCATATAACTTGGGAAATAAGAGAGAGAGAGAGAGAGAGAGAGAGAGAGTTCTTTTATACATCTTGTAAAGTTTAGGGAGAAAAAAAGATAAAGAAAATATAAGCCTCATACAGTTTGAATATCTGATAATTGGTATGGAAATAAATATAGTACTTTCTTCCAGTTTAGTATTCCTAGCCACACGAAGAATGCTAAAAGAAAGTCTCCCTTGGCTTGTGAACTTATATTACCAGCAGTTAAACTCAGGTTAACAAAGTACACAAACATATATTAAGGCAACAACCTCAGATAACAATGAAGCTTTGTTTGATCTTAATTAACACAATATCAGAATACCAGGGACGATTTTATTTTAGAAATCATATACTTATATAATACTTCATCGATGGAGAAACAATTTGAACCACAAGGCCGATCGTTTGCGGTACCTTCTCAGTCCATTCTTGAAATCAACATACACCATCCCAAAGCGAACTGTGTACCCAGCATTCCACTCAAAATTGTCTAAGAACGACCATGAGAAGTACCCCTTCACCTTCACACCATTCCTGCCAAATTCAAAGTCTCAGTCTTGCCCAATATTTCATTCCACCAAGATAATTTAGTGGCGTCAAATAATGTCCAACCCAACCAAACCCTTAGATTATCTATGCATTGTTATTTTAGTCTTTAAATTTTTGAAACGTTTGATTTAGAGGCAAAAAACTCATAACTCGTTGCAATTTAATTCTTCCACGGACTGAGTTGTACACAACTAGGATGTTCATGGAGGTAATAACTTGTAACAAGTCATGAATTTTCAGAGACTAATTAAATCAAACATTTCAAAAAACAGACTAAAATGATAGTGCTCAAATAGTCTAGGGACTAGAATGTCAATTTACTCTTTTCTTTTTATGAGTATGTAAAGTATAGCCCACTTAACCTGATGGACCTGGCCCTAAAGGTTGGCTATATAGGCGAGCCTTGATCTTAATAGAGAGAGTACTCTTCTAAAATTCTAATAAATAAAATAATTATTTTCTTAATCCAAAAGGCTGAAACCGGCCCAACCCTATCTAACAATCGATTCTTTTTTTTTTTTCACAAGCTGCCTAGTTCAGCCAGAGGGCCAGACCAAAAGAATATTTAGAAATGGTGCCATTTTGTGTCAAACTTGTCTTTGAATTTGACACTTTTGTCAAATACGCTAGAATACTTTAAAAAGTATCTAACTAAACGAAAATCTTGGAAACCATGTCATGCATAACCAATTGGTGCCAATTCATTTTGCATAGAAAACTCACCTTATTGCCCTTTGAACATACAAAAGGTGCTGACTGATATAGTCTATCCTCATTTTGTCATCAAGAGATCTTTTACCATCATTTACCTCATCAACTCCTGCAAATATGCAAAGAAATGTAACAAACAGGAGAAGGAAACGGTAGGGCTGTCAATTGGTAAAGCTTGAATAATAGCCTTTAATATTACAAGATATAATAGAGGCTGATCTCACCATTTTCTGTTATATAAATAACTGGATCACTAAATTTCTCCTTTGTATATTGTAAAAGCTCTTGAATTCCTGGTGGGTAGATGTAGAGCCAATCTGAACCAGCCTGCAAAATTTTTTCACTTCTCAATTCATTTTGAAAAATGAACATGTGGGGAATTAATGACTTTTTCTAACTTATTTTTATTTGCCTGCACTAAAGAATCCAAAGTGAGTTAAAGATATCTACAGATGCAAGTACCTTTGGACCAATCTGAAGTCCATTTCTTACAGCTGAAGCAGTAAAAAGGAGCAGAAGTAAGCAAGTGTAATAGCAAACTTAAGAACATATACAAGGTTCTTTATTTATTTAATCATTTTGTTGCTTACTAGTAGATCTAACACAAGAGTCTGAGAATAAGGTTGGATTTCCTCGTAGACAAGGAGCATCGGCAGCATAATTTGCAGTGTAATAGTTCAACCCTATGAAGTCAAAGGACCCTTTAACCATCAAGGATTCACTTCTGGAAAACTTTGGTAAACGTGCACCAACATGGCTAACCATTACAGCAGGATATGTTCCAGAATGAAGGGGTTCCATGAACCTTGAAAAGCAAGAAATGATCAGTGCTGGGTCCAACGCCCATGAGGCATTATGAAAGAGAAGGAAAAAATAATAAAAAAGAAAGACTAAAATGCACCAAAACTCCCCTAAAGTTTAGTCACTGTGCAAAAGATCCCTTGAACATTAAATTTTACGCAAAAGCCCCATTTTGTTAAGATTTTCACTCAAAAAATCAAGTTTCTTTTGGAATTTTATGATTATAGCATTCTACATTGATCCAAACTTAAAATGAAGTATTTTTGCAATTAACAGCAACTAGAAAACTAAAAAATTCTTAATATCTTCAATGAAAATTCTAACAAAAAGGGTTATTTGCACAAAATAAAAAAATTTAAGAGATCTTTTGTCACTTTTCAAAGTTCAGGGGCATTTTGCAGAGACTGAAGTTCAGGAGGGTTTATACATTTTAGCCTAACAAAAATACGGCATACTTAAGAACTTGAAATGGTAAATCACATTCAAGTGGAAATAGGACATAACTTACCAATCATAGGAGAAAGCAAGACTCCGAGCTGCTGCCTCCTTGTCAGCATTTGATTGGGATAGTGGCATAACCCAACCAGTATTTAAGGTTATCCCAATTTGACCCTTCTGAGAAATCTATCAAAATATCTTTCACTGTCAAATTGTGTTAACCAAACTGCATAGTTCATGAAAAATGAAATCTGACTTGACTTCAATATGATTGTAAAAATCATAATAACGCAATAACCTGGTACTTCTCCCTATAGACTTTGACTGCTGCAGCATGAGCAAGAATCTGGTAGTGTGAAACTAAGTAAGGCTCCCGACCAGAATCACCGGCCTTGCAGTTTGGGTTCAACCCCTTAGAGCATCTTGATGGAGGTCCTCCACCATTTGCATAGCCACCGACTGTAAAAGACAGTGGCTCGTTAAGAGTAATCCAGTGCTTTACCCTGTCGCCAAACTCTTTGAAGCATATATCTGCATAGTTTGCAAAATCCTGCCTGTTTGCAAATATCAAGGGATCAATTGTCCAGAAGTTGAAAAAAAAAGGGATAAGGGTTCTGTACTTCCTAAAAAAACAATGTGATTAATGGTTATAACTACTGCTTACACAATTCTGGGGCTCAAAAAACCACCATATTCATCTTCAAGAGCTTGAGGGAGGTCCCAGTGAAACAGTGTTATAAATGGTTGGATTCCTGTTGGTGTAAGGAAAATTAGATTTGTTTTGATTTGGGGTATCAATATAATGAATGAGAAACACACACACACACACACACACATATTTAGAGAGAGAGAGAGAGAGAGAGAGAGAGAGAGAGATCCTCCAAACCATTTGATAAGAGTTCATTTATGAGATTGTTGTAATATGACATGCCTTCTCTGTTTAATCCTCCTTTAAGGTTTCCACCTAGAACATAATTTTATCTTGAGCTTAATAGAATCATACATACTAATAATCCAAATTAACCTCTTATCACACACCTCAAAAGGAAAAAGTAATTTATCAAACAATTAATCTGAGGAGAATAAAAGATCAAAATCAAGAAAGATCAAAGTTTTTCTCATTTCTCACGCGGTAGTACTCTGGACCAAGAGATGGAAAATCTGTATGCATTAAATCCAATATCCTTCATCAAGCGCACGTCTTCCTATCAATATTTTTCATATGGGAAAATGTAATCAGTCCAGATAAAAGTGAAGTTCAACAGCTAGAAAATTAAGAGAATGGACGTACCTTATACCGATGATACGAATCAGTGGCAACATCCCCACTACTATGGTCAGCTATCCTTTCTGAAAATTCAATAAAATTTGAGTCTTTCGGGATTGTTTGATTATTGATGTATGCATAAACTATTTCCTTCCAAATGTCATAATATGAACAATTATAATCATATGTCATATATTTTAATGCCAACGTCTTACCATTAAGGACCATAATATTTTTTGTTAAAAAAAAAGTGAAAATATTTTGGGGGATGGAACAGATCAAAACATCAAGTTCAGAGGATCAAGATGACATTACTACTATTGGGGGATTTCAATAAAACCATTCTAGATTGCTACTTCATTGAGCAGAATAAGCTGAGTTCCTTGACATCAATTTTTTATATCTCCTTTGTAAACAAGGCCATAAAAGGGATTGGATCTCATAAATGCATCAACCTTCAGTAAACATTCTCCCGTGTAAATGGGAAATAAAATTCAGAGTAAGTATATAAATTAATTTTTAAAAGATATATGAGTTAACAGTACAGTACCTGAAAGTTTAATTTATAATCTTTGATCCTAAAAGTCATGAAACCTATACATTTTAGTTTTTTTAGTCGCTATAAGGTTAGTCCCTACAAAATAGGCGTAAAGTATTAATATGTAGGCAAAAGACCCTTTGTGCCCCTAACGTTTGAGGTCAGTTTCAACTATGCCCCTAACGTTTGTTCTGTGTATGCCCCTAATTTGAAACATTGGTGTCAATTATACCCAAACTTCAATTTTTTTTTGGACCAAAGTCCTATTTTGGTCCCTCAAGTTTGCTCAGAGTTCCATTTTGGAACCCTCAAGTCTCTAGCGAACTTTTCGGCGAGATACACGGCGGCCCCTACAACTACGAAAACTCCTAATCCAAGATTTTTCAATGACGGCCTCCATTTTGCGAAAATGTATTGTTTCCATAACTTTCAAGACTTAAAATGTTTACCCAAGGTTTCATTTGCTACACAGTCACTTTTATCAACAAAAAGAAGAACAACTTCATACCTGGATATCTATGAGCGAAGGTGTCCCAAATGCTAGGACCCCTGCCTCCTTCATTTGCTGCACCTTCATACTTCATTTACCAAAAGAAACCCAATAAGCCCCAAAGCAAATAATAAACTACACAGTTTCAAACTTCATTTACTGAAAAAAGAAGCACGAAGCAAATAAGAAAGAACTACACAATGTGAGAGGACAGAAGCAAACCTGGTAAGCCGAAGAAGCTGTTCCGAACAAGAAATCCGCCGGAAAACTTCTACGATTGAGAGAAGCTACTGAATCGATAAGGGTAACGGAAACCCCAAGAAGAAGAAGAAGAACCCTACCCCACCACATTCTTTTTTTTTTCTCTAGCTTGCTTTTGAATTTGATGATTCTAATCCGCGGGATTATGCTCTTCTTTGCTTCCGTAATAAAGGCACGAACACAAGACGCAGAGACAGGCACGATTCAGACGATTTTCATTTTCGATGAAGCGATTTGGATGAGAAGAAGAAGGATGAAGCGATTTTGGACCCAGAGATATGAAGATGAACGAACACGACGACACCCAGGGAGGAAGAACAAGTGATTTCNATGCTCTTCTTTGCTTCCGTAATAAAGCACGATAAGCGTGCTGTATTATATATATATATACTTGTCTCGAGAAAAGAGTTTTTGTCTGTGTGGTCTTTACTTGACCCAAAGGGTAAAAGAAAAAGGTACACTTTTTTTCTTTCTTACAAGGTTTATAGTATGCGATGATGATGATGCCATTATTCTGATTTCTGAAGATGGGTCATTTTTAGATTCCATGCTTAAGCCTTAAAAAAGTCTTTGAACATTCAAAAATAATTTCTTTTTGGCTTGCATGACTTTAATGTATCTCCGGCAAGAATATTTCAATCTAAAATCTACTATTTTTGGGGGGATGGGGTTATAAAGTTCACACAAAAACTTTGTATAGGATAAGGATATGTCTCAGATTGGATAGAAATGTACAGATAAAATATATTTAAGTTATGAGGTATTTTTATCTAAGTCAAATAGTTGTTTTAGTTTTTAAATTACTGGATAAGTTTTATTTTGATCTTAATATTTTTTTTGGTTTTGTTTAATCCTCAAACTTGTACATATATTTTGTTTTGATCTTTATGATTTTGTCTTATTTTTACCATTATTTCTAACATCGATAACTAAGATGAATTATTTTCTCTTATATATGTCATAATTATAAGTGAGTTAACAAAAAAAATTACTCTTTAAATGAAAAATTTTCACTTTTTTAAAAAAAATCAATTATAAATTTATGTTCAATTTCAATTGTTCAAGTTAGGAATAAAGGAAAAAATCAAACAAAATCACATTTTAGAGACAAAAATGGAATAAAAGTGAAAGTTTGAGGATCAAAATGAAATGAAAAATCATTTTAGGATCAAAATAAAATTTATCTATAGTTTGAGGATCAAAATGAAGTTTAGACCTTTTATATACTAGACTAATATTTTAAGATAAGTTGTTTTCATAGATTAGTTTACAACTTTTGTTGCAATTACACAGTGTAGGTCATGAATTGCAGTATTCAATTGAGACTAGAAAATTAACACAAAATTAGACTATATAATTGCCAGGAGTAAAGATAATGGTAAAATATTTAGATAAAATATTCAAGATCTGATCATTGAATCACCTGTAATATCAACCATTAAAAGGCAACTACATTATTGTCAAAAGGAAAAAAAAAATCAACTTTAGGTAATTTGTTTCATGCTCTTATGATTATAACTTGCAAACTATTCCAATCCTTGAACAACATATTAAAGACATAAATTGGATTTTTAAAAGAGTAACATTCATTGCTTCTATTATTTTTAAAGATTAACTCACACACTAATTAATTTTGTTTTAAAATGAAATAAGTCTACTGATTTCGGAATAATTTAGTCTATACCCAAATTAGGAAATATGTATTAGTATATAAAAGAGCTTGTTGGATACACAAGTATCCCAAAAATTTATGATTTTATATGTAATAAATCAAAACCCAGCTCTAGTCATATATAGTGAGCACCAACCATCAAAGCAAGAATTTAGTACAAAATTACAAATGAAAGCTTCCAAAAATATTTGTATATCATTTTGTCTAAAACGTTAGTTTAGGATTGTTGAAATTTCTAGTTTTTTCATAAAATAATTGTGTGGTATGAAGCACATAATATTTCATTTCGAGGGTGTATCGTCGTGCTAGACATGGACACACGTATACCACACATATTTATAAGTTTGAGAATACAAAATTACTTACCAATAAATGTTTGGTGCAGTAGTACGTAAGCGAGTTGTACCTGAGGTTGAGGGACCTAGGTTTGACTCATTGAGTCGGCATTGTTATGAGGGCTTTAACTATTCGCTCCCGAGTCGAATAGGATTAGTCTTTGCCTAGACCATTAGATAAACAAGTGAAGGAAACTCATAGTTATATTAAAAGAATATAAAATTATTTTGTTGTAACTTTGACTTGACGAATAATAGAAAATAATGATATATGACATATGTTATAAATATATATTGTAACTTTCCTATACCTGTGTTAATGTTTGTACTTCATAACTTTTATGCTAAGGAGTTCAAACAAATGTTGTAAGAAAGTATTTGATAATTGGATAAATTATTTTGTAAACACTTCTATAAATATTTTGAATTTGGTCAATTTACATGACATAGTTATCTTTATTATTATTTTCTCTATAATAATATCGCATATATCTTAATTTACAACTAATTAAAATTTTTATAAAAAAATTTCTTAATTAGTTCTGTTTATTTATTTGTTTGACCTCTGAATTAGTTTGTCTCTTAATGCACCACTAATGAAAAGTTTAAAGTATATTTTTTATAATAAAATTCTTGCTAATATCTTTATTCCTATTCACATTCAATTTTTTTATAAAATGGAATTAAAATATATGTAGATATAAAAAAGTTGAATTGTTTGTCAACTATTTGTTTTTTTTATAAAAAATATTTTTGTAAAAAGAAAGAGTTTAAAATTGAAACAATGTAAGAAAGCCCTAATATATGTATATATGTATCTCAAAATATATATTTCCACTTCTACTTTTTACTCACGAATCAATGTCGGTTGGCATTCAGGCCCCAAAAAAAATGTCGGTTGGCATTCTTATAAAAGGCTAATAACATTAATCTTAGGGTAAATTACATTTTGGTACCCTGTAGTTTGACCCTATTTCACTTTGGTACCCTGTGGTATGAAACCTGACACTTTGATATCCTGTGGTATTCTCCATTAACACTTTGGTACCCTTTGGAGCTATTTTGTAATTTTAACTATAACAAATTTTTCAAAATTTACATATTGACTCCAATTTTTTTTAAAGTTTTCATTTTAGTCCCTAAATAATATGTATCGAGGGACCTATTTATAATTTTGTGAAAACTTTTTGGGGTCAATATGTAATTTTTGAAAAATTTGTTATGGTTAAAATTACAAAATAGTTCCAAAGGGTACCAAAGTGTTAGTGGAGAATACTACAGGGTACCAAAGTGTCAGGTTTCAAACCACATGGGTACCAAAGTGAAATAGGATCAAACCACAGAGTACCAAAGTATAATTTACCCTTAATCTTAAAAAAGGAAAAGATAGTCGGTTAAAAGTTTAATGAGAAGCCTTAAACCTTTTCCTCTTAAAATATCAAGGATAGCTTGAGAGTGATTAACAACTCCACTTCTTCTCAAAATTTATGGTGCTCCAATATGAGTAGGGTATGATATCTTATTTGAATTTAGACATGAACAATTATCAAAATTAAACTTTATTTTTAGATCTTACGGATTGCCAAGTTTACATACTATAATTTGTACTCAGAAATTTTAAAATAAATTCTTTTTTATTAATATAGAATCCATTTTCATCAAATTTGTATATCTATAATCATAAAAAAAAAACCTAAATCATAAATATTATTATATTGTTAATTTATTTTAATATATATATAATATGTAATCTTTTACTTTTACAATTCATGTTTTTTAAACACATAAAATTTATAAATATTATATTTTAAATATAAAAATAAATATTTTATTACGGGTAGGACATGAATTATTGGGTTGAGTCACTATATGAAGGAGACCCACTAAGGACAGCCTAAATTTTTTTCTCATCTATTGGAATTTTATTTTTCAAAATGGGATATGAGTGTTCACCATGTAAATTAAGGGTGCGTTTGGATGCGCATTTATCTCCCTTTATCTCTCCTTTATCTTCCATTACTCCTTTAATACCATAGTTACATTAAAAAATCTTGTTTGTTTCACAGTTATCTTCCCCTCCTTTATTTTTCTCCTTTATCTCTCCTTTAACTTCTCAAATTACTAACATATCCCTACTCAACTACCTATAATTACCTACTTTTTACTATAAAATAATAAAATACTCAAAGGGTATATTTGTAAATTGCATATTAAAATATTTTTATTTATTACCCTTACAACTTTCTCTCTCCATTCATCTTTTCTTACTCAACTACCTCTCTCTCTTGCATATTAAAAATCTTCTTTATTAACTTCCTCCTTTAGCACAAATTTTGAGGCAATCATTACTCATACTACTTTTAAAACACCAAAACCCAAAAAAAAAAATAACCACTCATTTATCCTCCTTTATTTTTACCATTTTTACCCCTATACAAATTTAAAATACCAATACAATTATTTCAACCCACCACAATCATTACATACCCTTTAAAATAATTTCACATCATAATTCCTCCTTTATCTCTCATTTTCCCAAACAACATTTATTAAAAACCTCCTTTATAACACAAATTCTTTACCTCTCCTTTATTACCTCCCTCATTTCTTTATCCTCCTTTAACTTAACCTCCCCATCCAAACGCACCCTAAGGTTAGAGAGAAAGAAAAATGCACTAGAGCGAGAAAGAAAATCTGAATAGAGTACTTAGTGATTCAATGGTAAAACCTTCTAGCAAAATTCAATGGTAAAACCTTTTCTCATCGAGCCAAAGTTTTGAGGGTATATTCGTGGCATCTTGTTTTTCATATCTCATGGTCAGTTTTTGGATTTGAGATGATTTTGATGGCCCAATAATTACAACCAACTAAAGAAATTATAGAAGAATATATAATACTGAAGGCGGAAGCGAAAACAATAGTTGTAAAACATGATCTTTAACAAAGATAACTTCAGGAATTAATCACAAATGAATAAGAATAAAAAACCTACCTTGATCCATTGCTAATCAGCACGAAGGCGGGTTGAATTCTTCCAAAGGTGTTAGATAGTTGTCAAAAACTCTCTCACAAGATGGATATGAGAGTGACATAATAGGGTTTCTGCACATTAGTCTGACTTTCCTGACTAACTTCTATATATAACTATCCCACCTTGGGGAACCACAACTCAAAAGATACTTAGTCCAAATAATTTTGGCTCATCAACAAGGTTGGACTTTATGGTTTCTACACATTATATTTATGTAGTCCATAAATAATAACAATGAGATCAATTAATTAATTGGACTAATTATAAATATTTAATAGCCCATTATTTACAAATAAAATATATAATATGTGAGTCCACTAAATAGAAAATTGCTAACAGATTTACATATTTCATTTTGATCTCAAAAGTTCTGCCATTTTTATTCTATGAATTTCGTTCACTCAACTTTTATTTATACTTAGTGATTTGAATATTTGTTTGAAGAAACTTGTGAGTATAATGTATTATATGATGGTCTCTTTGAAGTTATACATTGACCTACATCTTTATTGGTGCTTTGTGTATCCAAAATTTGCAAAACAATGTCTCTACTTTTTTAGTGAGTTGTGAAATGTTGTATATAACTTTAATTATTTACTTTAATTAATTTAATATAATTAGAAATTTTTATTAGAATCATAATTATCGAGAAATCTGAGTGAAAATATTGATATTTTAATTGCACGATTTTCAAATTATTTAATGGTTTGTAATTTTATCTTTAGTGCTGCCACCAAGGACGCTCTCATCTTTCACGAATAGAGTACTTCTTTAGTCTTTACTTATCTTTAGACATGAATTCATAAAGTAAAAATTCAAGATACTCATAAGTCATAAGATAATAAAGTATATATGATTATTTTCATTATTCTTAATTATAACCAATAATAAAGGTGAAGAAACAAGTTAAATGAATCATATGGATTTTAAGTTATCATATTTTCTTTTACCTAAAGGTAGGTAACAATTAACTTTTTTTTTTGGCCGAAAGGTAGGTAAAAATTATTAAAATTTGGAAAGCTATTACAATTAAGTAGTACAGGAAAAAATAATTAAATAAATGATCATGTACATGTAAGCCTAAAGAAATATAGAAAAAAAAAGAGCACCTAAATTAATAAAAATGTGACTAATTATATTTAGGCAAAAGTACTTTTAGTATCTTCAAACTATGAGGTTAGTTTCAATTGCACTATTAATTTTTTTTTTTTTTGTATCAATTATACCCTCGATGTTTCATATTTGAATAAATTATAACTTCAATGTTTTATATTTGAGTTAATTGTACTTCAAAATTGGAGGTATAATTGACTAAAAAATATTAAAGTATATAATTGACTTAAAAATTTTTAGAGATATTGGTCAACACTCAACAACATGCAGTGTGAAACAGAGACCCGGGGAAAGCCTATCCCATTTATTTGTTATTAATACTGTGACCTCAACCAAGCTACCTCTTTACTCAGTTTATTTTTCATATTGGTGACCAGGGACGGAGCTAGGGGCCGGTGGGGGCCATGACCCCCTCAAAATTTTACTAGTATATTTATTTATTGTGTATATAACATTATGTACATCAACTTTAGCTTAGTGGTGAGAAGAGTGGCCCCCCTTCCATGGAAAGGGTCCGAGTCTTTTAATCTCCACTTTTTTTTTTCTTATTTCCTTTTAGTTAAAATAACCTTTTGTCCCCTCATATGTTTATTGCTTTTCAATTTGATCCCTCTTATTTTATTTCTGGCCAAAGTCCTATTTTGGTCCCCCAGTTATGCTCAGTGTTCCAAATTGGTCCCCTAGTTATTTTTCGTTTCATATTGGTCCCGCAGTTATGCAAAACTTGGCAAAGTTGGTCCTCTAACAGTTTTCATTCATTTTTTCGTTAAAAAAAAAAGACAAAATTGTTTTTTAAATCCTAAAAGTTTAAATTTTTTGCATCAAGGACCTTTTTCTCTATAATAGAACCAAAATGTAAGAAAGAAAAAACAACTTGGGGGATTTAGTTTATTTCACCCAATCTTTCTATCTCTCTTTCTCTTTCACACCATCTTTCTTCTCGGCGATTCCTTATTCAGAAACCCCCAACAATTCACATTCCCAGAAATCCCTCTTTCAAACCTAAATCGTATGAAGCTTCTTCTAACACCGAATCTCATAAACCAAAATTAAAACCCTATCATCTATCTCCATCTTTTGTTTCTGTCCCCAAAACCCTATCATCTCTCTCCCACCATCCTCGCTTCTCCTCCGAAAACCATCGCCGCTGCACCTTCACAGTTCGTGCCAAGTCCGAAAACGGAGCCGATGTTGCTAACCGTTACGACTTCAACCTTTTCACCATCGGTGCCAGTAGCGGCGGCGTACGCGCCTCTCGCTTTGCGGCTAATTTCGACGATTCAGTCACCATCTGCGAGCTTCCTTTCTCCACCATTTCGTCCGACACCACCGGAGGAGTCGGTGGAACGTGAGAAGGAAGGTAGAATTGGTCCTTCAGAATGGTAATTTAGAGAATAAGGAAGAGGAAGAAAAAGAAGGGAAAAGCTTGGATTTGTCGGCAATGGCAGAATTGTCTTCAGGGAAGAAGAGTAGGAGAGAGATATATAGAAAGATTGTGTAAAATAAAATAAAACCCCAATTTATTTTTTCTTTCTTACATTTTGGTTCTATTATAGAGAAAAAGGTCCTTAATGTAAAAATTAAAACTTTTAGAAGTTAAAAATCAATTTTGTCAATTTTTTTAACGGAGAAATGGATGGAAAACGTTAGAGGGATCAACTTTGCCAAGTTTTGCATAACTGAGGGACCAATATGGAACGGAAAATAACTGGGGGACCAATTTGGAACACTGAGCATAACTGGGTGACCAAAATAGAACTTTGGCCTTTATTTCTTTTACATGTTTAATTTACTTCAAACCTCCTCTCATTTTATTTTTTTTTTCCTACTTCACTTATTTTATTCTAGCTAAAATCACATTTTGGTCCAACACATTTATTTTGATCCTCTTTATTTTAAAATTTTCAAATTAGTCATAAATATTGACAAAATATTTCATTTTGGCCCAAAACTATTGAATTTCGCCATATTTCTCTTGTCTCTCATTTCAAGTTTAAAGAACTTGTTAAGTAAATTGTAACTCTGAATTTGTCTTACTCGAACTTGAAATGAAAGAGATATAATTAATTTTGCGTGTTTGACCGTAGACCGAGCGGTCTACTTTCGGGACTAATTTAACCTTCTTTGTTAATAACCCCCAATTGGATAAAGAAATTGCTATTTGAAAACAATATGACATAACTCTGTACTCGTCACATTCAACTTGAAACAAGATAAATATAACCATATTTAATATTTTGAGATCAAAATAAAACATTTTGTCAATATTTAGGATCAAAATGACCTTTTGAACCAAATTTTACTACAAAAATAGTTATAATAATATATTATTTAAATATGTATAAATTAATTATAAATTAAAATTTTATTTTATATAATATAATATTAATTTTTTTTATTTTATATAAATATTTTATTTGGCCCCCTATGATCAAATGCTGGCTCCGTCCCTTGTTGGTGACATTTTGTAAGTGTAGCTCCTATTAAAATGTATAACCTGGCACCCTTCTGCCACAACTGTACTTAGTTTTAATCAAGGTTATTAAAACCGGGCTGGACCGGTCGGTCCGATCGATTGGACCGCGAATCGGTCCCCAGTCCAGTCCGAGTTAGCCTAAAAACTGCATGGTAGATGAAGAAGAGATTTGAGGTGGAGGATGAGAGAGACGAAAGAGAAAGAATGGTAGATGTAGTATTGCGGCCAAGAAAGAGAGAATTGGAAAAGCTTATTGATTTTTTCATTCTAGGGTTTTTAACTTTTCGTTGCTCAAGATAGAAATGAAGTAAAAGTAATTGGCTTCTCACCTACTTTTTGAATTAAGCTAGAATTCGGCCAACTTTTTTGTTTTTTTCATTGATGAGATAATTAATGATTTGTCTCTATTTCTTTAAATAGAGATTCAATTTTTTTTTATATATATAACAAATAGGAATTTTGTTAAATTATTAGTATGAAGAGTTGAGAAGTAAATTAATAAGAAATTAATGTGTATTGGTTTAATTTTTTTTGAAGTAGGTGCTTCTTGTTATTGTAATTTTTAAACAGAAAAATATTTATAATTTTAAAAATATGTTGTTGATATATTTTTATAATCATATTAATATATTTAAATAACAATAAAATATATAATTGTATTTAGTTTTTTTTTTAATTTATTTATTTGTCACTGGTCGACCCAGGTTGAACCCCGGTTGAACCATTAAACCTTGAATCACTACCTCTACCGGTTCAATGTCCGGTCCGATTTTTATAACCTTGATTTTAATGCTATTTTTCCTTGCATTTATTGAAGGATATTTGAACTTTAGTTAAGACTACTTGAAAGGGCAATGGAAGTTGAGTTAAATTTGCATGATATTCAAGTGTTTCATTGATACATTTCATGCATTATTTATGATTTTATTTGTTGATTTTCGAGTTAAGTTGTGAGGAGTCACAATTATATAAATTGTTAAGAAAAAATTCATACGAACGCACCGGTCTTATTCTAATTTTATTTTATTTTATTGTCAGAATTATTTTACTAGCAACAGCTACACAATCGGCGAAAAGAGAAATTGAATTATTTGAATGCAATTTGAATATGAAAACATGTTTAGTTGAGCTAAAGGACAAATTTAAATTAGAGGATTCCAGTCTCAATTCCCAATTTTGTTAAGAGAAATTGAAACACACGTGGGAAGGATTTTACTTTGGCGACGTCTTCAAAGCACCGACCATTCCAATAATGGTTCAGAATGATTGAAGTTAAATAAAACTTGAATCCAACAATAAACTACTACCTCCGTTCTAATATATATCTGATGTTTAAGGTAAATGCATATAGATTAAGGAAATAATTAGTTCACTTAAAATAAGAAAAAAAAAGATAAAAAGACTAAACTATCCCTATTAAATTACTTAGGAAATGTTTATTTATTTATGACTTTACTATATATAATAGGGATAGAATGATAAAAATATAATTAATGTTCTCTTGAATTTATAAAATATTAGATATTTTGGAAAAAAAATGTTCTCCAAAACATAAAGAAAAATATAGAATCGGAGGGAGTAGTGAATTTGAAATGATTATAAGATTTTAAATTATTTTAAAATTTAAAAATATGACACGGGATCTCTTGTTAGGTTTCTGGATTAGTTGAGACTTGAGAGTTATTAAAACTATTTGACCTTTGTTTTATTAAACTGAATATATATATATATATATATCCACTATATCTCCAAAAAGATACACACAACTTTATAATATTCTCAATTTTTTTTCAAAATTTTTTACTCACTTAAACATAAAAGTGGTACTACAAGATCATCTCATTCCAGCCATGGAACAACTCTCGCTTTCATCAAAATATTAAAAAAAGTATAAAATTGTTTGTCTAGGATTAATCTAAGTCTAGTCAAGGTCTCTATTTTATTTCATGTTTTGGTCTAATCCAAGTTCTCTATACTCTAATGTTCCTTGATTTTGTTTTGGTCATCTAATGTTCCTTGATACTCAATGGGCTTTTGAATCCTGCTAGTAATATTCGCTTATGATATTTATAGACTTGGGCCTTTGGCCTTATTATTCACCAAAAATGTTCATCAATTAAAAACTCCTTAATGAAGCTTGAATCCGCCGTGACAACTCAAAAATGAAAATTCAGAATGTTCATACCCAAAAAAATAATATTAGGAATCATATTTTTATGTACCAACAGTTAAAATGTTCTTCTTCTTTTTTTTCAATACCTGAGATGGTAATAGGAGTTATGGATGATTGTTTTTAAATTTGGATATCAGCAAGTATTAAATCTTCATGTCTAGATCAACACTCAAAGAAACTTTAAAATTTTTTATTAATATAAAACTTATTTCATAAATTTTTTGCATATATACCAAAAACTAAAAATAATAAATAATAAATATGAACATATTAATCGATTATTTGAATATGTATGAAATATGTAATACTTTATCCTCAAATAATTAATAAGACTATGCATTTCGAATGCAAAACCAAATCTTGACACATAAAAAAATTTAAAGTGTTTATTAAGTACGAATATTCTGATCATCCCTAATAAAAATGTTGATACCCATTGCCACGAATTTGGATCTTAGGTTTGTGTTTTGGGAGGATCCTCCTCCTTCTTGATTTGAGGCTTGGTTTGGATGATGATTATAGTCAGTATTTGTTGGATTTGATCGTTTGAATCATTGTGGAAACTAGTTTTTACTAAATTGTTTATATCCATGTGAGGTAATTGAAAAATTAGTGGTTAAAAGTAATTTATCAAACCAAGACAAATATTGATTTTTGGTGGTGCATTTGAACGATTTGAAAGCCCATTCCTTACTTTCCCCACTATTATATGAAATTAAAAGGAAGAAAAACAAGAAATAAGATATTTGAATGATACTCCCTCCGATTCTGAATATCTGTTTTCTTAGAGAACTTTTCTTATTCCAAAATATCTTATGTTTTACAAATTCAAGAGAACATTAATTATTTGTTTACCATTCTATTCCTATTAAATATAGTAGAGTTATAAATGAATAAGCATTTTTCAAGTATTTCTATTATTTTCAATAGGGATAGTTTGGTCTTTTTATCTCATTTTTTCTCTTCATTTTAGGTGAGCTAATCATTTCCTTGATCTGCGTATATTTACCTTAAACATCAGATATATAGAACCAAAAAGAGTAATAATTAAGTTAAGATTAAAGATTTGATGAAAGAGTTATGGTGAGGAAAAGGTCTGAAAGAAGGAAACCATAGAGAACCATAATATGAATGAGTTAGTAATTAAGGTGACAGATTTTTATAAGATTAAAAAATAACCTAACATAAAAATTCTTTAATTTTTTTCAAAATATTTGAATTTTTTTATTTTGATAAACTTTGGTTTTCCGCTAGCTAGCACCAATTCTTCGATATATTTTTGGTTGGAAGTATCCTTGATCCCATTAATAACGAGTGGGACCAAATAAGTCAATTGGGTTAGTTGCTTAACCATACCACATAGTTTTAGCAACAACAAAAACCACAAAACAGATAACAGCGACATAACTTCTTTTACTGAATATAATATACTAGAGGCTTTGCATACCTTAACGGGCACGCAAATATGTATGTAAAATAAATGAGGGACTAAATCGTTAACTCAGTAAAAAAGAAATGATCAAATAATAATTTTTCTCTTATTATTAATTTTGTACTATAATTTTAAAATGTGGACGACCAGAAAAGAGTGGAGCCATATAATATAAGATATATTGATTTGGTTAACTATATATCCATTTCTCACAACCTATATTTGCCAGAAAATCAGCACAAGCATTAGCTTCGCGCCATATGCTCTAGCTATCGGAGAATTGGCTGGTGCTAACAAATTTGTGGTGACCAATAACCATATAATTTATGGTCAAATTGAATATTTTCTTTTTACTTCACACCAAAAAAAGAATTTTTTATAGATAAAATTATAATATTTTTCAATTCATCAAAGCCAGGTTATATATTTCCTTAACAATTTTTCCAACCAATATAGAAATGTAATATCGCAGGAAGCAAGAACAATAATTATTCTAACCAATTATGAATGACCAAAACAAGAAGATCAAGGTTAAATGAATGCAATAAATGTATAATTTAATTATTTAATTAGAGAAATTGGAATGCGTACTTAATTAGATACCATAAATTCGTGGATACTCTACACATACAATTTACGCGTAGAATACACAAAACAACAGTCAAATTCCCTAATAATAATTTCCCTTCATCACTAGACTAATATATACACAGCTTTATATAAATGTCTCAAGATTTTTAAGATCTCCAATGTTGTGGATACATATAAATTAAAGCTCCGAAGCCAAAAGTGTATATATATATATATGTTGCATGTATATGATTCATTCATATATATGATTCATATATAATGGGTAAGAGAACAATAGTTGAGTTTATTTTGCTATTGATAAACTTTATCTTCACATTATGGGGATTAAGCACATTGGGTTATGGATTATATTGCTTAGTAAAGTGGATTCGTGATCCTGTAGCGGCGGTTTCTGTGGGCAACCACGACGAAATCAACAGTGTTCGTCGCCTTTTGCTTGCTCTTCATCATTCATCTTCTGATTCGTTTTCTGATTCTCTTCCCAAGGCTTGGTAATTAAGTCAGTTACTCAGTTTGTTCTTTCAACTAATTCAACTTATATGATGTTTTCTATATAAGGGATGCGATTGGATTTAAATTGAATCTCCCTTTTTATATATATATATATTGTGGATACTTGTAACTTTGGGATATTTCTTTAGAGATTTAAACAAATGAGTGATGTTTAGGGTTTGGGGTTGGGAATTTGTCTAGAGATGATACTTTTTGATCATATAAAAATTGATAGTTAGTTGTTGGCCCAGTTGATAAGAGTCAACTCATAACCAATAAGGTCGTGATATCGAATTCCGTTGTCGATCTGAAGGTCTTGTTGGTAAGCAATTTGTAAGTACTTCTGTAAGTGCTCATAGAGCCTTGAGACATGTCATAACCTTGGTGAGCCCTAGGCCCAACTCACTTAAATTTTATGTAACCCAAAAAAAATTGATAGTGATTAGTCAATTTTTAAATCAAGTCTAAAAAACTCTCCCAAGAAAATCAATTTTTACTTTTGTTATAATTAAGACATTATGGTTAGAATAGTGATTAGTCTTGATTTAGACCATAAAATTGATAGATAAAAGATAGTTTTTGATCATATAAATTTTTTTTTCCTTGGGTCATTTTTTATTATGGGCTTATATATGAAATACATATGAGACAAACATTATTTGAAGTACCAAAGGCCAAAACAAACATAACTTAAAAAATCTTACCAAATTTATTAAGCTTAATAAGTCCCAAAGCATTGTTATCAACTGGAGCTCTGTTAGAGTTTTGGAGAATTTCTTAAGCACCACAGCTTGCATTGAGGGGTGTCACTATTTCAAAACATCTTCCCTTGTTTGGAAAGTTGAGAATTGAAGAGAAAGATAATGAGAGATTAACTTTCAATCTTTCATTATTATCTTCTTTAAAAAATTTCATATGTCTTAAATTAGAGTATTTTGGTGGAGATATTAACATCCAAACAAGAGGAAAGCACATGGAAGGTTAACCTTCCCATTCCCTCTAATCTCACCCCCTCTCTTACTCTTCTAATTGTCAAATATACTCTGAGAGTGTTAATATTGTGTGAAAATTTACATTTTGAGAATCAAAATGTATCTTTAAATTTTAGCTTTGAAAAGTAAATTTTAATTCATGCTTTGTTGTGATTGAGATGAAAATTTTTATGTATTTGGTCTGATTTGAATGTGTCTTGTCTTAAGGATTTGTTAGATGTTCCTTTGTGAATATTGCTCATAGGATTGCCTCTCTAGTTCTTCTTTATTCTAGAGTGGAGTGTAGACTTTTAATATAATCTAGTTAATTTGTTGTGTCCTAATGTATAATTTGTAAACTTCACTAAAGTTATATATCTACTTCAACTTTAATTCGACGAAAGAAAGAAGTTTAAGGTACCCCATTTTAGAGGGGAAACTATTTTCCAAACAAAGAGAAGAGTTTTGAAACTTAACTTTAATTTCTCTTTTTCTCCATTTGCTCCAACTATCCAAACAAGCCTTTAGGCTATATTTGGGTTGGTGATTAGGAGAAGGGAGGGAGGGGGGAAACTTAGATCTCTTCTACTTGTTTGGAAAGTTAAAAATTGAAAGAAAAGATCACAAGAGAGATTAGTTTTTAATCCCTTATTCTCCTCTTCCTTCATAAATTCTAAATATCTTAAATTAAAATATTTTGGAAGAAGAGTTGTGTTACAAATAAAAGAGAAATCGAGAGAATAAAAAGAGATTAATCTCTCATTTTCATCCCTCTCCTCCCAGTCCCTTCAATTATACAAACAAGTTAGCTCAATCAAAAAATTTCTAGTATCATTGAATACTTAATTAATCTGTTTTACACACAGAAACACATTGTTACGTTCCATATTTGAATATATATATGTGATCGATTATATTGTTTGGCAGGTTTATCTACTTTGTAATTGGAGTAGGTGTAATCCTCTTTATCATCTCATGTTTTGGATACATTGGAACATCATCAAGGAGTTCTTGTTGTCTACTCACTGTATCCTTCATTGTCAATCTCTCTTTTTGTATTAATACTAATTTAATATATAGCTTCTAATATTGCTACATTCTATTAATTATGAGACATTGATCAAAATCACACCAACTTTAATTCAATTGACAGAAATTTCATTTGAAACTGCTTAAAACTTTGTTTATCACATATACAGAAAATCTTTCAAGTTATAAAATTGATAAAAGAAAAAGACTCTTTAAATTGTAAATCATTTTTTATAAAATATTATTTTATTAAGTCTTATTACAAAAATTAAGTTTAGTTCTTATTCATTGGTTGTTGTTGCTCTTGGTGTTTAGAATTAAAATGAGGTATTATTGAGTTGAATATTAATTAGTTAAAAAATTAAAATATATATTATTTTAAATAAAAAATTTAACATAAAATATTTTATACATGAAAAAAGTTTTTAAAAATATCTTGTATCATTTCTCATAATTTAAGACGATCTTCCAAAAAAAAATAGAAATTTTATGCAATTAAAAAAAATGTCACCTTTTGGATTATAAATTTGATTTTATATTAACGAAATATATATAACTAAGTGCATATAATTTTTTCCCTTCTTTCTCATTATTTTCTGTTCATATATAATCTTGCTTTCAAGTGTTTTGTCAAAATCCTTAAGGTGATGTAGTATTTCATTTTCTTGGCTGCACTCTTTCTTGTGGAGATTGGGATTGCTGCTTTCATTTTCCTTAAACACAATTGGAAAGAGGTAGTTATATACTTATATACACATACACACATCTTCATTTTCATTATTACAAATTAATTAGGTAATAACTAATAATTATTATAATAATAATTCTCTTGCATAATTCCAAAAGAAAATTTAAACTAATGTAATAGTTAATTATATTAACAGGTTATACCAAGGGACAAGACTGGCAGATTTGACTCAGTCTACAGGTTTCTGAATTTGCATTGGAATTTCATCAAATGGGCTGGCGTTGCACTACTTTCTTTACAGGTTAAAACACTTTACAAACTATATAATTTGGCGACTAAAAAAATTATTCAGTGAGTAAAAAATTGTTTGGATTTTAAAAAATAGCAAACGTCCTTATAATTTTTTTATTTTATAAAAAAAATTAAAAATTAAATTTGTTAAATTTATCATTCATAAAATAAGTGATGATTTATTATAAATCTCGGTCAATGCGTGCCAAATGAAGCAATTGTTAGAAAACCAAAATTATTATTTGTTTTATTGAAAGACTTAAAAAAATAAGGTTTTTACACTGTCTTAATATTAGAGGATTTTTCATTACTTTTTGAAATTTAAAGTAATTTTCGCATAATAAGTAAAATATAGGAAGTTTTTATGCATTTAAATTAACCTGTTTTGTAAATATATATATATATTTTATATTTTTTGAAAGAGTAAATTAGCAATTTGGTCCTTAAAACGGTATACTCTTTAGTCTCTAAAAAATTAAAATTGTATTCTATTAGTCCATAAAAAAGACTAATAAATATACTATTTTGATCTTTCAAGAATTAAATTGAATATTTTAATTTTCTAAAAACCAAATTATTAGCTTGGTAATCTTTCATAAACTCAATTATTGGTTCAATCTATTTAACATTTATTTAATGAGTCAATGTATAAGTATACATTAACTTAGGCAAAAGTACTCTTAGTATCCCTAAAGTATGCGGTCATTTTTAGTTGTACTCTTATAGTTTTTTTTTAGTCAATTGTACTCTTAAAGTATAGGGTCAGTTTCAATTATACTCTCAAAGTTTTTTTGAGTCAATTATACCCCCAATTTTTTCTTTTTTGTGTCAATTGTACCCCCAAATTGGAGGGTATTTGAGGGTACAATTGACTCAAATGTGAAACATCGAAGGTCTAATTGACTGAAAAAAACTTTAGGGGTATAACTGAATCTAACACTATACTTTTGTGGTACAATTGACCATAAAAAATTTTAGATATATAACTAAAAATGACCGCATACTTTAAAAATACCAATAGTAATTTTTCTCATCAGCTTAACTTAATTAATAGGTTTGGTTTGACTTTATGTTCATAATACTTATCTAGTGATCATAATTTTGTGATAACAGATATATATATATATATATTATTGTCTGATAAAAAAAAAAGATGTATATATTTTTGACTATTTTTTAATTGAAATGAGAAGGTCGATAAATTGAGGCTGACTATTTTTGTTTAGGTTAATTATTCTTATTTATCTTTATTAGGTGTTGGCTATGATTCTAGCACTATACTTGCGATCAGTGTTCAACGAAACTAATCATTTTCGTCGCCTTAGGGTATCGAAATCCAACAAGCACTTCAGAATCAGTGGCAGCCCTTCATCAACCGCTGTTAATGCTAACCTAGACAATTAAACTGAGTTTTTTACTCTTTTTTTTTTTCAAGTGTCAAATTTTCTTTGCTTAAACTTGCTACTATCATAAAATTTTTTCTCAATATTCTAATTGATTGGACATTTGTTTCTTTTTAAGATTTCTCATCACCTTTATAATATAATATTCCCAGCTTTTAAATTAAAATGTGATAATTAATAAAGTGCAAATTAATTAAATAAAAAAAATGTGAATATCATACATACAAACATGTACTACTAGTGAGGGATACACATGGTGATTAGCTAATTTACGATTGTTTTGTTTTGTTTTATAATTTAAATGGCTAACATGAAAAGCATCTAATGGTGATTGAATTGAGATATTTCATATATGAGAAGATAATGAGTTTAAAAAAAGTTGATAATATGTTCAATAGCATGTCTGTGTGCCTACAGCAATTATGATGTATGTGTGCAATATGAAATGACTAGATTGTTAATATCTTCTATAGTTTAGATATATACCTTGTTCTAAGAAAAATAAGATTTTAGTTTGTTTAATCTTAGAGAATGTTATTGTGAGAAAATTACTAATAACCTATGAAATTTTTTTTAAGAGATAGTGTGATTGTGACACTTCTCTCAAACCATATATTTCTATATACAAATTTCCAATAATTTCATATGAGAGTTCTGCCCCATTTTTTCTTGTTCTTTTTTTTTTCTTTAATGTTTTAATTAGCTTCTTATGAGAATTCCACCTATTTATTTGTGATATCATATGACTTTATTTTCATTTAAACACACTCTATTCCACCAACGGGAGTTAAGTCTAATAGAAGGGATTAGTTTTCCATGATATAATGAATTCAGAATCAAATTTTCACTAAGAGAGATGTCCACATTTAGTACTCTATAATACCTCAGACAAAATTACTTCTAATCAAGGATACTTGTGAAAAATAACAAACACGCCCTAATACTTGTGAAAAATGAACCGGGCACCAGGCCGGTCCGAGTCACTCCCAAAATCGGCCAGCCAAAGAACCGGCCAAGAACCGAGAAAACCGAATTGAACCGGTGGTAAACCGGTTGAACCGTTTATAATGTGATTTTTCATTTTTTTTTTTTTCGTTTTTGATTTTTTTTTTTGTCTTTTTCAATAGTTATGGGTAAAATATTAGATAATGTTGATTATGAACCAAAATTTGATAGAGAAAGTGATCATAAAATTTCATTTGATGACATTATATTGATGAATATTATGAAAATTGACTATATCTATATTATTGGAATTAGAATTTTATCATTTTTAAGCTTTTTTTATTATTTTTAATTTATTTATTTGCTAACGGTCCGACCCCGGTTGAACCATTGAACCTTGAATCCCTACCTCGACCGGTTGAATGTCCGGTCCGGTTTTTTTAACCTTGCTATAACCTTCCACAAAGTCTCAAACATTTCCAACAAGCTAAGTATTCCATAGGAATGACAATGGGCAATGTGCCCGATTATTTTGTCATTATCTATATTGGTATTCATTCATCTTATCCAATATATTATATATGTACCTTATATATATTTAATAATTTAGTATCTGTACCCGTACCCTATCCAATATCTGGTATTCGACAGATACCCTAAATACCCGAAAATAATGGATATAGAATGAGATATCCTAATTTAAAAATTTGATATATCCAATATCCGATACCCAATATTATCCATTAATTAAAATAAAATAATTAGAAATATAATGAAATATTTCTAATTATCATTTCATTTCATATGGTATCCGATACCAGATACCCTAACTATCATTTCATTTCATTATCAAATAATTGAACTAATATTCGACTATTGTATCCACCTAATATCCGATTATTTTTCAATACTAGATATCTTTTACGGGTGAATTCAGACGGATATCTTATATACCCGCTCAAGTTGCCATCTCTACTATCCCATGATCATTGTAAGCAACTCCGATTCCTTAGGATAATGTCCCTATAAAATATTCTCTCTAAGATTAGACGTCAATTGAATGCAATCAAGAATTTTAAATTTCAGATTTGCACCTCGAGTTGGCATGTTTAGAAGTGCTTTTACTTAATAACTTTTGTAAATGAAGTTGAAATGTTAAATTATTTAAATATGTATATAATAATTATGATAACTAGGTATGTAGAGAGAATTATATAATATTTTAAATTTGTATAAGAGTGGAAATGGAGGAAAAAAAAATAGACTGTTGAAAGAGTTATTGGAGATTATGTTAGAATTTATGCTAATGGCCTGTACTTTTGCCTAAGGGCTTCGAAGATAATGTTAAAATTTGAAATTATTTCGATAAGTATGTAATAATTGTGATAGATAAAAAAAAATTATATAAAGGTAAAAATAAATAAATAAATAAATTATTTTAAAAAATAAAAATAATTAAATCAAACTTGAAAACCCGTCCTAACTCTTAAGCCAAAGGGAGAATAGTTAAAATATGAAAATTAATTAATTAGGTTTTTCAATAAAACTATGACACACACATATATATATGATTTTCAGATTTTGTAACACAATCAATAATTAATTATTTTGAAGCAATAATAATGTTTTGAAGAACTTCATAAAAATCTGTGAGAAAAAAAAATCTATTTTCTCTCAGTTTCTCATCTATATTAGGGATGATCAAAATACTCATACCCAATAGGGCAATAGGGACCCTGAAATTTACCCTATGGGTATGGGTCTAAACCCATACCCATCCTTAATGGGTACGGGTTCGGGTATGGTGGTACCTTACTCGTACCCTACCCATATATCCATTAGTTATAATAAATATATTTTTATATATAAAAAATATAATACTTTAACACTTTTTACTGAAAAATATTAAAGTTTTTATAAATATTGAAATATTTTATTAATATATTCATATTTATGATTTATTTTTTTATTTTTAGTAGTTATGGATGTAAAAAATTGGATAAATATAAATTTTATAGTAACAAAAAATAATTTATTTTAAAATTTTTCCGGGTTTGGGTGCGGGTATAGGGATTATACTACCCAACGGGTATGGGTATGGGGATTGATTTTGATACCTGCTCACATCCGGGTATGGGTCCGGGTATCATAATACCCTACCCATACACTACCCATGATCATCCCTAATCTATATCATTATAATATATTGTCACTGGACAAATACTAAGGCCAAGATATACAATGTTACAAGACATGTAACTATGTTGGGTGGTTGTTTTTCTATCAACTTAAGGACCTTCTCACTTGCTGTTGCTAGCGACTATGACAAAGGTATAATTAGTAATTTTATAACCTATTTAAAGATAATAGGTCAAAGTGTAGATTGGGTCTCATATCTTTGGTTGGGTTTCCAATTTGATCCTGTAATTGATCGAAAGATATGAGACTAAATTTGTAACAAAAAAATATATGAAACCAAATTGGGATCTGACCCAAAGATATGAGACCAAAAGTGTAACAAAAAAAACATGGAACCAAATTGAAAATTAAACAAAAGATATGAAACGACAAAGATAGTAAGAGAACAGTGGCGGAGGGAGGGGGGCCAGCAGGGGCCATGACCCCCCACCCCAAATTTGGTGTAATACATTAAGTATATGTAATATGCTCATATGTGGCCCCTGCCACAATAATTAATGTCTTATGACAACATCAATTTGAGATGATGGGGGAGAGGGTTCAAAACCCAGGTCCTTCAATTTTTTTCTTTGGTCCTTAATAATTTTTTGTTTTGTTTTGGTCCTCCATAATTTTTTGTTCTATTTTGGTCCTTAATAATTTTTTGTTTTGTTTTGGTCCTTAATAATTTTTTGTTCTGTTTTGGTCCTTAATATTTTCAAAAGAATTTATAATTGATCCTTAACTATTGAATATAGACATATTTTTATCGTCTCAAATCCGAATATTAGGGGACCAAAACAAAACTTTAGATAAGCATTAAGGACTAAAATAAGATTTTGGCCAAAAAAATTTTTCAGCCCCCTAACCAGAAAAACCTGGCTCCTCCACTGTAAGAGAGGGGTAAGTAATTTTAATAACTGTATCAGAAATCAACCATGGATTTCCATAATGTAATCCTTAGTCTATCTCAAATGTCTATATTAAAATAATAGTAAAACAAGACCAAGTCAAAATTTAGAGACCAAAACATAACAAATGTGACAACAAAAAAACAGGTATAGGACCAAAAAAAAATTGACCCCATAATTTGAGAAGCAGAATGACAATTTGACCTAAAAAATAAAACACAACATGTGAACAACAATTGGATGAGCAGGTGATCATGTCTCAAGATGGATCTTGCTTAGCTTTTAGGCTTCTTCTTTCGGAAATGAGGCATTTCAAAAAAGAGTGAAAGCTATGTATTGCTTAATTGAATAGATCCAAGACCAAGAGCAAAACTTGAAAAGACGATTCAATTGAAGAATATACCTTTTCTTAAACAATGAATTAATTAAGATGAGGTTTAGAAAAATATATATATATTTATGATGTTTTATGTATTGAGAATTTGAGATGAGATTATATCTTTATATCATTTGAAAAGTATATATTTATTTGTGAACGGATTTAATACAAAGCTAGTTCAGTAGTTTGAAATGAATAAATACTTTGATTTGGATATAGCTCCCATAGTTTAGTGGATTCTCTATAAATGAGCCATATTTACAAAATAAATAATTGTAATCTCAATAACCTTTCCTGCTTATAAAATAAACAAACGAGTAATGCAAATGGTTGGATTTTAGGTGTGCACGAATTACTAGAATATATTGTTCTTAGATTTGAGGATTTTTTTTAATTACACACAAGTTCTGTTGATTCAAACTTTTGATGAGCCAAGTTGGTCAAATTGTATACATTTGTTGACAACTTGATTCATTTACGTTTGTATTAAAAGATTTTATCCTATAAAAAGAAATTATGCTGAAGATTTCCCCTACACGCGAAGTGAAGATCTTGACCTTTAAGCTATGGAGAGGAGAGGACATTAATGGACACTAATAGAGTGGAGAGGAGAGGATATTAATGGACTCAGTAAATATGTTGTTTGGGAGTTTTTAATGAGGAAAGGAATGGACACTTAGTAATCTTGTTTGGAAGTTATTAGTAATGGAATGGAATGAAGTGGACACATAATAATTTTGGTTAATATAAGGATATAATTGTCATTAAAAAATTATAAAATTGTCCACTCCTTCCTTGGCACCCCAATTTGGGGTGCCAGCAAAAATTGAATTTTGGGGTGCCAAGNTAATCAAAAATACATATGTTCAAATAACACATAAATAAAATGATTGGCCCTAGGGCACAATCTCCATCATCTTCATCCACTTCACTCTTCCCTAAAAAAACTTCCAAACATAATTTTTTTTTACCTTTTGTCCCTTCCTCTCCTCTCCATTCCCC
>QANZ01035069.1:76197-98332 GCA_003254925.1 Chamaecrista fasciculata
CTATTCAAAAGAAATCTTATGAAAAGGAGAAAAATCTATAATATTAGAATTCTAAAGACCCTTTTATAATTAATTCTTTATGTTTTGATCCCTTTTAGTAAAGGGAAAGGACTTAAACGCATAAGAGAAGACTTTTTGGGAGATTTTTGACATTTTAACTAACATTTGCCGTTAAATCCTAACAGAAAAAAACCTCAGGGTACCAAATCGCTAACGGAGTAAACCACGGGGTACCACAATGCAAAAATTTTTCTTTCAGGGTACCAAAGGGGAACCGCCCCTAACCACAGGGTACCAAATTGCAATTTACCCTTTTATAATTAATTTCAACTCAAATGTAAAATTACATAATGTACTCTTTACTTTATGTTTTCTTTATATTTTGATCCCTTTTAGTAAAGGGAAATGACTTAAACACATAAGAGAAAAGTTCTTGGGAGGTTTTTGACATTTTAAGTCACATTTGCCGTTAAATCCTAACGGAAATAAAGCATAGGGGACCAATTCGCTAACGGAGAAAACCACGGGGCACCAAACTGCAAAAATTTTTCTTTCAGAGTACCAAAGTGGGATCGCCCCTAATCATAGGATACCAAACTGCAATTTACCCTTGTTTTTATTGTTACACTAAAGAAATTTTATCGTTAAATAATTGTTAATCTTATTAAATTTTAAATAATTAAAATTTATATCAAATAATTTGCTTCTATTAATTTTTTTAATAATTTAATAATAATTTTAAGAATTAGACATCCAACAATGAAATGTCAAATGAGAAGCATATGCCAAATGACTAATAATTCACATGTCAAGATCAACAAATTAGATTATTAAATTAATTGATTAATCATTAAAGTCATTTCATGAACGTGTGGGAGGGGAAGGGGAGAACGTGGGGTTAATTTTATTTCTTTTTATATTTATTTTCATATATTATATATAAAATAATTTATTTTATACTATAGTTTTAAATTACTGACTACCAGAAAATCCCTCAGACATATAATATAGTATATAGAATTTCGATTCGCACTTTTATGAATCTTTATTATAACTTAAATTATAGATAAATACAAAAGTAATATGATAATAAATAATAAATCATTTTATAAAATATTTTACATGAAAATAATTATATAAATAAATATTTGGATAATTATATAAGCTACTTAATAAAATTATTTAAATAACATTCACTTGTGATAAATATTTGAAATCCTTATTTCCTAAGAGCCTAAGAGGGGTTAATTAGGACAAATGATGCAAGCATTTGTTATTGGCTTACAAATTGAACCATTGTGACAAACTGAAAGAGATATATGGTATTATTGCCATTGAGAAGCATTTAGAAATTGTAACATTTTTCAAAATTATGACAACACTTCAACGTTCGTTGCCTTATGTTGACTTGAAAATTCTTCACACCCTTTTCCCTGAGCGGCTACCTAAATATTAAACGACAAACAATAATAAAGACAAACAATAAGTCAAGCTAGGTCAAGCATGCACAGTGAAATAAGTCAGAAATAAATATTAAACGACAAACAATAATACAAAAATTAGAAACAATTTTGTGACAGTTACTGTACTATTGACACACAAAAAATAATGCCTTACTGTACAAAAATCTAAATTTTTAGAGTAAATTAATAATTCGGCCCCTAAAAGATTACCGAATTGATAGTTTGGTCCCTAAAAGATTTAAATATACAATTTCATCATAAAAAATTCAAAAGAGTATGCTTGTTAGTCCTTTTTATAAACAAAATAGTATACCACTATAATCTTTAAGGGACTAAATAGTATACCGTTTGGATCTTTTAAGGAGTAAACTGTGTATTTCAATATTTCAAAAACCGAATTATCAACTCGGTGATCTTTCAAGGATCAAATTATTAGTTTACTCAAATTTTTGTTTTTTTTACTGAAGGTGAGAAAAACTTACATACAGTAAAGATTATCACTTAATTTTTTGATATACTTAGAGTCAACTAACTAATATCTCTATAAGTAGGACCCTTTTCTAGTCTAAACCTCCATCTTGCAGAAAACACCACTTTACTTTATTTCCATGAATTCTGATCACCAGCTTCTTCATCTCTCAATGCTTCTTGTGCTGTCATCTATGGTGGCATCCCAAGCTGCAAACATAACTCTAGGATCATCTCTTTTTGCCTCTAAGGACTTTTCTTCCTCATGGCTATCACCTTCTGGGGATTTTGCCTTTGGCTTTCTTAGCACCAACAATAATCAAAATCTCTTCATGCTTGCCATCTGGTATGACAAAATACCAGACAAAACAATAGTTAGGTGGGAAAATAATCCAGCACCAGAAGGATCAAAGATTGAACTTACCAAAGATGGTAAGTTCATACTCTCAAATCCAAAAGGCCAGGAAATATGGAAACCTATGTCTATTGTTGATGGTGATGATAATGGGGTTTTCTATGCTGCTATGCTTGACTCAGGCAATTTTGTCCTTGTTAAGGGCTCTAATAACGTGTGGGAGAGCTTCAAGAACTCTACAGATACAATGCTACCAACCCAAGTTCTGGAAATTGTAGGAAAACTCAGTTCAAAACAAATGGATAAGAACTATGCAAAGGGTAGATTTCAACTTCAACTAAAAGATGATGGAGATGTGGTTCTTCAACCAATTGTTCCATCTACAGGTTTTGCTTATCCATCTTATTTCAGTATCAAAACAACAGGTAATAATAGTAGTAGTACTAGTGATATGGATTCTTCTGGGTATCGTCTGGTTCTTAATGAATCAGGTTATGTCAATGTCATAAGAAGAAATTGGATTATTGTCAATATTGCAAACAAAACAGGATTTCCTTCTGCGGATTTCTATCACAGGGCAACACTAGATTTTGTTGGGGTTTTCACACTATATGCTCATACCAAGGATAAAAAAGTAAAACCTGGGGTTCTTGGATCACTGTTTAGTCTGTCCCTGATGATATATGCTTAGCTTCAAGTAGTGAATTAGGAGGAGGACCCTGTGGTTATAACAGCATATGTAGACTTGATGTTAATAGAAGGCCAATTTGTGATTGCCTTACCGGGTTTTCCCTCTTAGATCCAAATAACAAGTTCAATGGATGCAAGCAAGTAAAACAAGTGATTTGTGATTCAGGAGTCAAAGCCAGATCTATACATGATGCAAGAGCTACCCAATACATATTGGCCTTTTTCTTCAAACTATGAACAAATGCAAGGGCTGAATGAGAATGATTGCAGCCAATCTTGTCTTAATGATTGCCATTGTGTGGTTAGTTGCTGTCGTAAAAGAAGGGTTTTGTTGGAAGAAGAAACTGCCGCTGTCAAATGGGAGACAACAATGGGATATTAAAGGGAAGTCTCTGATAAAACTTCCAAAATCTGATGTAATTCCTTCAGGTGAATCTAATCCAAACAGTCCAAACACAAGGAAGAAGGACCAAGCAACCTTGGTTTTAGCAGGATCACTTCTATTAGGTAGTTCTGTGTTTCTCAACTTCCTCTTTATGGCAGCAATTTCATTGATTTTCCTCCCCTTGTACCAGAAAAGGCACAAAAGCAGACACAAATCAAGCCTTTTAGATACAAATCTTCGCGTTTTCGCATATAAGGATCTTGAAGGAGCCACAGATGGATTCAGAGAAGAACTAGGAAGAGGCTCTTTTGGCACTGTGTATAAGGGAGTCATGATGTTTCCATCAAGCTCAAGAACCTATGTTGCTGTGAAGAAGCTAGACAAGTTGCATCAAGAGGGCGAAAAGGAGTTCAAAACAGAAGTAAGCACAATAGCCAAGACACATCACAAGAATTTGGTAAGACTTTTGGGGTTTTGTGATGAAGGGCCACACTAGCCAGCTTCCTCTTTGGGATTTCAAGGCCAGATTGGAACAAAAGAATCCAGATAGCATCTGGGATTGCAAGAGGGATCATGTACTTGCATGAAGAATGTGCCACACAGATCATCCACTGTGACATCAAGCCTCAAAACATCCTCTTGGATGATTCGTTCACAGCAAGAATCTCGGATTTCAGGTTGGCTAAGCTTCTTTTGAGCGATCAAACTCGAACCCACACGGCGATTAGAGGGACAAGAGGGTATGTGGCACCAGAATGGTTTAGGAACACTCCAATTACAGCGAAAATCGATGTTTATAGCTATGGAGTGATGCTGCTAGAGGTTATATTCTGCAGGAAGAGCCTTGACATGGAGAAAGAGAATGAAGAGGAAGTGATATTGATTGACTGGGTTTATGACTGCTATAAGGGAAGAAAGTTATACAAGCTTGTAGAGAATGATGAGGAGGCTAGAGAGGCTAGTGATGGTGGCTCTTTGGTGCATACAAGAGGACCCATCTTTGCGACCTTCCATGAAGAATGTCACACAGATGCTTGAAGGCATTGTGGATGTGTCTGTTCCACCATGTCCTTCTCCTTATAGCTCTTTCTGTTAATTCATCAAACATGTAATAGGCACAATTAAATTATTAGGATATTTCTTATCCCACATCAGGATATTTCTTGACCAATTTTATAGTCAACTGATTTTCTGGTTCTTTGGGCAGGACTAGACACCAATTTGATGAAATCTGAATGCAGAGTGAGTGAATCTATACTATGTATACACCTAAGGTTTTTGAACTAAATTTTTAAGGACTAAGTTGTTAAATTGTATATATTTCAAAGACCAATTTATATGTATACTCTAAAAACATCTTAACCCAAAAGCTTAATCTATTGAGTAAGTATGTATATATAATATATATGCAGAATCTTTATTACAACCTCTGTTTGAGAAGAATATGGGTAGTGATCATAAAGCTCAATTTAATATATGGATCAGATTTTGAGGCTATCAATGAATGATTCCTCAAGCTTCCTGTTGAAAAATTTGTCAAAGTATTCTGCTTTTGTCATTGTTTTGTAGAGAGGAGGATTTCCTTCTCCAATGAGCTTTTCAAATGGTCCAATTTGTACAGAAGAACTTGGAAGGCAGAATGTGGCTATTGATAATCTCTGCTCCATTTTGTTAACAACAGCTCTGTGAAGTGGTGCTTTGTATATGCCATTGCTCATTACCTGCACAGTTTACAAAAACAGAAGAACTTCACATCTTATGGAAAAATATGCATAACTTGTACACCTTTTTTCTTTAGTTTTGTAGAGTAAAACTAATAAACTATGCTTCATATTGCAAATTAGGGGGTAAATGTAATTCTGTTGCAAATTTATGGTGTAAAGCCAACTCTTTTTTATTTTTAGCACTGTCTTATCCATATTGTATGAATAATAATTTTGCAAATTTATGCAATTCTGTCTTATGTTTGGGATGGGGTGGACTTGTTTTGGTGTAAAGCCAACTCTTCTAATTTTTTAGCATTGTCTTATCCATATTGTATGAATAGAGTACGACCCTAATTATAATTTGAGCCATATCAAAATTAATCTTCATCTCCAGACCCTACGAACAGTTAAATTATGATACCTAAACTCAAATCCGAATAAAATTTAAAATAAAATATTTTTTATTAATATAAAATTTATTGGTAAAAGCGCCCTCTTTTCATCTTCAAACTTTATTTTAATTTTTAGTTTTGTCCCTAATGTTTATTTACTGTCATTTTGTTCTCAAAGTTTCATATTTTAACCAATTTTATCCTTTCAATAAATTAATGTCAAGCTCTATCTTGTTTAACAATCTGAGTTAAGATTTGAGTTTTTTTTTTTACAAATTTTACATTACATATCACTAGCTACAAAGAATTTGTAATTAATATTTGGCTAAAGTTAAAACAAAAAATAAAATTAATCAAAATATAAAACATAGGGACAGAATTAACAATAAATAAATATTGAAAATAAAATTGAAAATTGGCGTAAAATAAAAAGGTGCTTTTTCTAAATTTATTATTATCAAACTTTTTAGAAATAATGAATACTATATTAAATTTGCCCATCATTTCAAATAATGAGAAGGGTCCTTTAATGAAAAAAAACAAACTAAAGTCCTATATATGTAATATTAGCGGGAATAATAATTAAGTGATGTAAACAATTAATGAATGAGCTAGTAACAAATTACAAACCTCAACCATTTGACCAATGTTGACAACAATGGCTCCTTCTATGGGCTCAACAGAGGCCCATTTGCCATCTTTGATGAGTTGTAATCCTGACACGTGTCCACATTGAAGCAAGAGAGTGATGGCATTCATGTCTTCATGAGCAGTAAGGCCAAGAACCCTTTGAGGATTAGCACAAGGAGGATAGCAATTCATCCTAATGTCATATTGTCCTTCTTCAAAGCTCTCTATTACTTTTGGAGCCTCAACTCCTAAAGCCATAATGATGAATTTCATTGTTGAACTTGCTGTTTCTCTCATGGCTTCAGCATATTTCTCCAATGTTTCACTGACACACAATTTCAAGGTTAATCTTATGAACATGAGAAAAGATTATGATAGAAATCTTAAAGTAAGAAAAAAAAATAGAGTTAAAAATGTTTCTGCCTTCATTAAGAAGGTCTCTTCTTTCATTAAAGAAGATTTTCTTCTTCCATCTGTTAATCTTTTTTTTTATATATATATTAAAAATATACATTTGTCAAATCTACATTTAAAGCTCAACCTTGAAGAGGAAGACGTACATTTAAGAAAATTGATCTCACATAAAAGGAAGATTAGTGGGTTGCCTCTCATCTATATCTTTTAAGTAGTCCAAAAAATTCTCTTTCTCATGAGAGTCGAGTTATGTCTTAAACCCTTCCCCGTGAGGGATCACCTCTCTCTTTCATGAGAGATTTCACCCTATTTCATATTAAGGTTATCGGCGGAGCCTCCCAACTTTGGTCTTCTGCGGCGGTGCTCTTTTCTGTGTGTCTTCTGCGATGGTGATTTTCAAGTTTTGGTGATTTTCGACGGTTGTCCTTCCCAGATCTGTGTGCTTTCTGCTCGTGTCCTTGTGTTTTCTGCGGCGGGTTTTGTGGCAGCGATGTTCTGGATCTGAGATCCCACGGCATCGATCTGGTCTGATTTTTTTTNAAATAATGACAACATTTGAAGTGCATATAGTAACATACATAATAATAATAATATACACTTATTCTTTAGTGTATTTAATAAGTGAAAGAATGCACGATTGTGCATCCGATCATCCAATTTAACTTGATGTTAATGGAAGAGTATTGTTGAGTGATAAGGTTACGTTATTATATTCTATCCCATTTTATCTAAGTATCAATTGATTGTTTGGAATATATATAAAAAATAAAATAAAATAACCTTTGGAAATTAATATCGGGCCAATTCTATACTACTCGTCGACCAAAGTGCACTTTTAATTTAGTTATGTAATTTTTGTTCAAGTCTCAATTAATTTGGTCTCATAATATTCTTTGTTACATTTTTTATCTTATATCTTTTGTTTAGATTATAGGTTTGATCCCGTGTTATATTTTTGGTCTCATATATTTAGGCCAGGTTATAAAATTAGTCTTATATCTTTTGGTTGGGTTGTAAAATTGATCTTAATTATATCTTTGGATCAGGTGCATAATTAGTTCATATCTTTGGGTCAGATGGGATTGATGGTCGAAACTTTTAACAAAAATATGAGATCAATTCTGTAACCGGACCAAAATATATGATACCAAAAGTGATACAAGATCAAATCTATAATTTGGCTAAAGATATGAGATCCGAAGTGCAACAAAAAAATTTATGGGACTAAATGGGTATCTAAACAAAAGTTGTGGGACCAAAAGTAAACTTTGACCTAAAATATCTTAAAAGTTAGAGAGAGATTAGTAATCATGCTCGATAATGAATATGTGTACTTAAATATATATAATATCTTTCGTTTAGGCAGATAAACCTATCCAATGAATTAGAGAATAATGCAAAGGAGTTTATCATTTAATTAGTATGTGGAGATAATTTATTATTTAATTAATCAGATTAGTCAAATGTCTTAAGAAAACATTTTCTGAATATGAAATATCATTAGTACAAGCAAATAAACTGTAATTTACAATTAATAAAAAAAAACAAAGAATATTATGCTACTGTAAGCATATATATATGAGGATGAGATTCTTACCATAATATTTTGGTTTAAATCTTGAAATGAGTTAGAATTTGAATTTTTTCTTCTAAATATACTAGGTCCATCTGGACTGTTAACATCCTTAAAATCCATCAAAGGGGTGTTATTACTCAAAGATACCTTTATCATATAGGAAAAGGCAAAAGAACCATCTTCGTCCCCAAATTTTATATCAACTTTTAATTTCATCTCTAATAATTTTTTACAGTCAATTCCATCCCTAATATTTCATATTTTGATCAATTCTGTCTTTTACTCTTTCTTCAATCAAATATAAATGACAGATTCTTTGTGACTACTGACATATAATATAAAATTGATAGGAAAAAAAACTCAAATCTTAACTCAGATTTAAAAAATATAAGATGAAGTCTGTCGATATTTTATTGAAAGAAATTAGTTAGAGAATAGAATTGATCAAAATGTAAACTATTGGATACGTAATTAAAAATTGATGTAAAGTTTAGAAACGAAAAAAGTATTTTTACCAAAAATAAAAAAAAAATAGAAAAAAATAATGAGTCACAAGATGCAATAATAATATACTTTAAGTTTTCTCCTCTCGTAAAACAAAATTTAACACAGATATTTTACCTACATTCAATTTCATGTCTAATATTTTTCTCCTTGATATATCACATTTTGGTCAATTTTATCTTTTACGTACTCTTTTGGCCAAAAAAAAAATTATCTTTTACTCGTATTTCAATCAAATATTAATGATTGGTTCTACGTGACTAATGTTATGTAATGTAAAATTGATAGAAAAATAAAGTTATCTTAACTCAGATTAAAAACATAATGAAATCTATCGATAATTTATTGAAAGAAATTGATCAAGGAATAAAATTGATCAAAATATAAATTATTGGAGATAAAATTAAAAACTGATGTAAAGTTTAGCGACGAAAAAATACTTTTGTCAGAAAGCAAAAAAAAAAATAGAAAAGGAATGATGAGTCACAAGATGCAATAATAATATATACCTTTAGTTCTCTCCTCACAAAGAATTTAACAAAGATTTTACCTGTATCCAATAATGTACATCCAGCAAAATTAAAAGTAGTTTATGAAGATTCATGATCTTAAAAATTAGCAAATTTTAATCCATGATTTATTAGATGATGGCATATATACTTTAGTTCATGACGCTACTTGCTCTCTAACTTTAAGTGTATAACAAGAAAAAAGAAATGGAGATAGCATTAAAAATTTTGTAACTAACAGGTCATTGTCCTAATCACCAGTATCAAATGTTTCCAATAATTGGTATATATGCAGCTGGCACCTACCAGGTGCAGCAGAAGCAGCTATCAAAATATAGAACACTTGCAAGAGAAGTGGGCTATCATCAATGTGTACAGCAATTAAAAGAATCTCTTACATCCTATCCTATCAATTCAATGTGTATGACGTTTTCTTAAGTAATTAATCCTTGTCATAATTAAGCGAGTAAAATAAGAAATCAGTCCCTAAAAAATCACCAAATTGGCAATTCATTTCTTGAAAGATTGAGATCCACCATTTTGATCTTTGATTTCGTTTTGATTCTTAATAAGTTTCACAATTGATCCCTAACTACTGAATGTAATGATATCTCTTTCGTTTTAAATTTGAATACGAGGAAATCAGAGGTACGTGTTACTCTTTTTCAGTTCTCTGCTCAATTTGGGTCATTGGCAAACTAGGTTAAATCAAATATGAAATTGGGCTGATTGTTTCATGAAATTTCGTTTCAAGTAGAAATCCTACGAAATCAGAGCTATGAGTTTCTCTAGACGGGTTCTTTTTCTACCCAATCAGAGTGGTTAGTAAACAATGCCAAATAGTATTGCTAAAGTGAGTTTACCAATACTAACTCTCAGCAAACTACTTGACCTCATTTTTTTACTACCCCAACTGGCCGAGCAGAGAAAGAACTTGGCAAGAGTAACTCATAGCTCCAATGTCATAGCATTTATATTTAAAATGATGGAGATATAACCAACTTCATGAAACAAGTGACCTACTTTCAAGTATAACTTTATACACGATTTGACCTCCTCTATTGACAACTCGAACTGATCGAGCATAAAAAGAACTCATTAAATGTAATTCATAACTCCAATTTTGTCACGTTCAGATTTGAAACGAAAGAAACATGACCAATTTAGTAGTTGAGAATCAAAACAAAACTTTTGTAAAACATTAAGGAGCAAAATGGAACAGAAAAAACATTAGGGATCAAAAAAATGGAATTTAGGGTAAAACATTAGGAATCAAAATAAAAATTTGACCTAGTTTTATTACCGGCTTGAATTGCTTGCATTCATTAGTAGTTGAAAACTGTATATATATAGTTCTTAAAAATCTTTACATGCATCACCCACTGTATGATTGTGGTTAATAAACAATATATATATATATATATATATATATATTATACAAAGTCCTATACATAGAATGGGAACACATCTTATAGATAGCTCCACAATATTATAATAAGAGAGAGAGAGAAGCATATTGAATTTGTATTTGGGTGGAGAAATACTTTTGCTTCTTCCATGATGTGTGCGGTTGAAGTAATGCATTGTCTATATATGTAGCCATGCAAATATATATATATATATGGTCCCCTCATATTTTTTTCACCCTTTTCCTTTGGCTCATATGCTTACTGTTTCTTTCTCTCTCTCACTCTCTCATATGTAGAGAGAGAAAGATAGAAAGGAGCAAATAGGGTTAGAGAGAGAGAGTAAAGGGTCCCCCACTTTCCATAGGACCCAACCCAAAAGCTATAAATGCTCTTACAACATATATAGAAAACACTCACTATCCCATGTCTGCAAAACTGCATATGGATGATAGTGTTGGCGTGACAATATTCAATTTTTCATACCTAGCTAGCTATATATATATATATATTAAAGGGACCACTTTAATTTTATTACCGCTTTTGATTATTATTTGTATCAATTTTTTTTATATCCTTTTGGTTACAGAATATAAAAGAGGAGCTTCATAAATAAAAGTGGAGTGAAAAAAAAAAGAAAAAGAAAATCGAAGAATCTAACTCAAGTGTAAAGGAAAAGAATTAAGAAGAGCTACTTGAATCAAGACTCTATCATCTTTTCTTTTCTTTTCTTTTTTCTACTTTTAAAATTTAACAATTTCCCCAGGCTTTTCTGCCTCTTGCCCTTCATCTCCCATAGATAGATAATTAATGAGTAAATAAATAATTCAGTCCTTGAAAAATCACCGAATTAACAATTTGATCCTTAAAAAATTGAAATACACAATTTTAATCCCTGAAAAATTAAAACAACATACTCTTTAGTCAATAAAAATAACTAATAAGTATACTATTTTAATCTTTCGGAGACTAATTTGTGTATTTTAATTTTTCAGAAACCGAATTGTTAGCTCAGTGACCTATTAAAGATCCAATTGTTAATTTACTCATAATTAATTAACAATTATTTTAAAGAGAGAGAGAGAAGAAAGGAATTAAGTAAAAAAAGGTTGTCAAGTAAATTTTCACTGTCTTGACTCTTGAGTATCCTCTAGCTCCTCGATCTCCTTGAACTCTCTCTATATATATTGGTGTCCCTTCCTTCTCTCTTCTCCATCCAAAACCCTAGCTATATATCAAAAGTAGTAGCTTATACACTAAATTAATGGCGGTTTTAATTACTTTTAACACCCCATCTTCTTCTTTTTCTTCTACTTTCTTCTTCAATAACTCCCATTCTCTTAGATCTGCTGTGATCTTCCTCACCAGTTCTTATATATCATGCACCACCTTCAGTTGAAGCTGCCAGCATGATCTTAACTTCCTCCTAATTTTTCAGGGAAAAAGATCAGATCATGTGGCAGTTTCACCTGTTGTTGGTCGTATGAAACAATATTACACACCAAAAGAAAATTAAAAACCCTAATTTCCCACCCCCATTGATATAAACCCTAATTCACACATTATTGTAAACCCTAGCTAAATAATATATAGCTTCTCTTTCTGATCCCTTTATTTCCATTATGAATATCGCCTTAATAATTAATTGCTGCTAGGTTTTTCATTCTTTAAATTATTTCTTTTTTGTCCTGCTTGTTCTTCTATTTCTATCACTACAAATTAAAGCTGTGTGTTAATTTCTCTTCTATTATTATTTTTTTTAATGTGGGAAATGAAGATATATATATATATATATATATGACACCAAATCTTATCTGTATATATATGATTGTTAGGGTTTTAAAAGACAGGATGTGTGCGGCTCGGTGCAGTTGATTAATAATTCCAAGATCCAACTCTTGCTTTGGTGATTGAGCCTTTTATATCCTTTTGCATTGGAAATTTCATACAGTTCTGTTGTTAATTCATCTATATCATATGTATCCACTAGGGCATGTACATAGATTTATATATATATAGTAAACTAATTATTTTGGTCCTATATTGAAATACAGTAATATGCAATTTAATCTCTGAAAGTACCAAACAATATACTTTTTAATCCTTTTTATGAACTAAAAAGTATATATAGTTTGATTCTTTGAGACTAATAAGTACGCCATTTGATTTTTTTAAGGACTAAACTGTGTATATACTTTCAAGGACCGAATTGTTAGTTTACTCATACATATTCTTTTTATTTTCCTAAGCTTGATTTTTACTTCCATTTATGCCTTAATTATTTACCGGTGAATAATATAATAAATAGTTCCTGGATTTTCTTTGATAACCGTCTGAGCAGTGTGTGTTCTCTGATGAGCACATTACTAATTTAACTCCTTAATCATAAATATTTAAAATCATATTGTTATCAATGTTCCCTACTTAATTTAGGGTTTTTCTCTCATCATGATGAGGGTTTGTTCTCTGTGTTTCATGTATTTCATTCTTTTTGGTAAAATACGCAAATTTATTTACTTGGAGTAGAATGAGATATTTCCTTTGATAACTCCTCTCGCTTTGTTCTTGGCTTGGCTGATCAGTGTCACTAAATTTTGGGATTGATGGTTATTATGAATTAAACCTTAATTAACCAATGGAAGTTTTTATAAATAATGGATTTGTGTAGCTTATAGCTAGATCACATTTATTGCAGTGAAAATTTCATAATAAAATAGCAAGATATATATATATATATGGAGTTAATCTGACATCATATATATATATATATATCCGTTTAGAGTTGCTCTTATATTTGCTTTCCCCAATCTTTGTTCACTTGCTAGAAGATCTTGCATGAAAGTAGAAATTAATAATTATAAGTTGGTTAAAAGTATATACCTTGAGATATTGAGAATCTACAATGACTTCAGCAATGAAATTTTTCCCATTTCAGCTTCTTCCTCAGATCAAGTAGTGTGTGTGTGTGTGTGTATATATATATATATATGTGTGTGTGTGCTTGGATCTATACTACAGAATCATTTTGGTACAGGTTAGGGATTTCAATCATAATTATTAGTATAAAAAAATATGCCATGCAGTTTAAGAGTGAGATAACTTTCAATTTTGGTACCCCTTTGTGTTGAAAAGTTGATATATAGTTTAATGAAATTAAATTTCTTGTCATATATATATATATATATATATATACTCAGAAATTCTGTGTCTGTATATCTATCTAGTTAGGATGTTATGAAATCAGCCTTAATCTTTCTTTTTGGTTACTAATAATTCAAAAAAGCACTTGGAATTGAATATCTTGGACAAGTCTCCATTGAAATGATCTCCAGATTTCTCTGACAACAAATATATTGTACTAGCTAGCTACATTATATAGCTCATGCTTTCATCATATATATGAGTAAACTAACAATTTGGTCCCGGAAAGATAATCGAGCTAACAACTCGGTTTTTAAAAGATTGAAATATACAATTTAGTCCATGAAAGATCAAAATGGTATACTAATTAGTCCTTTTTATGGATTAAATAGTATATCGTTTTAATTTTTCAGGGACTAAAAAGTATATTGTTTTGATCTTTCAGGGATTAAGTTGTACATTTCATTCTTTCAAAGACCGAATTGTTAACTCGATGATCTTTCAGAAACCAAATTATTAATTTACTCTATATATATAATTAAACACTCATGAACCCCCCATGTATATATATATATATGTATATATATGTCTCTATCATCATTTCTTATATATTATATATTTCATAGATGTTATTGCATCGCTCATCTGTTTCCTCTTCTCTATTTTTCTCTTTCTTTGTCCATCTTAGTTCTTTAGGGTTTCTCTATGGACTTTTAATTAAGGCCTTCTTGTTTGGTAAAGATTCCACATAGCTTTCAGTCTGCATCTGAGTACCAAAAAGATATGTAAAGCTCACTGGTTTTGATTCTCTCAATTTTTTCCTTGTGTCTCCATTTGTCAATTATTCTTCCTTCATATTATTAATATGTAATTAATATTGATGGGTGTGAATATAATTAATTATTTACCATAGCTACCACTTCTATATCTATACACATCGTTGGATTTATAGAAAAAGTTGTATATGCATGCTATTTATAGCAGTTTTGGTTTTTGATCGAGAAAGCACTTTAAGTCACTAGATTAATGTCTCAAAAAGGTGACTAAAATTAGATCGATCATTGAGGAAAAGGTATAGAATATAAATCAATAATATATATATATATATACCTTAAACAGTTTGGTAATTTAATTTCCTAACCATCATTTAGTATTATAGTTGGCCACTGACTTTCTTAGTTATATATAGTAACTTAATTAATGATTATAACAGAAAATTAAATAGGAGCAGTTAATACCTTGTTTAGTATTTGATTAATTATCCCCACCAAAAAAAAGTATTTGATTAATTATATGCTATGTTAATTAAGTCCACTTTCAGAAACATGAACTTATGAATCTAATTAAAAATGGAACAAGGATGAACAGAAAACTTTTGATGTTGATTTAAATCTAAATGAAAACCTGTACTTGTTTATTTTCCCAGCAAATTGTTATTCACAGTCACAGATATGTATCGTGGTAAATTTATGATTATACAATTAGTGCATTTGTATATAAATACTTAAGATATTGATTTAATTCAACTTTAATTAGTTGAGAACTCAAACATTAATTTAATTAGTGCAACATTAATTTGTGTCATGTGGGAAAATTTCAGTTACCTGTTTCAAATAAGCCGATATATTTCCTCCCAAAACAAAAAAGCTGATATATATATATATATATATAGAGACCTGGCGAAATGTCATATTTTAACCAAAAGTTAATTAGTTCACAAGGCATCAGACAACTTCCAACATATAAAATGTTGAATTTTTTCATCGATTTTAGAAACACAGATGCTTGAAAAAAAAAAGGGTTAAAGGTTCATTTTGGTCCTAAATGTATGTCCTAATGTTCATTTTTTTCCATTATGTTTCAAAATGTTCAAATTGGTCCTAAATGTTTGCAAACTGTTTCATTTTGGTCCCAACAATTAAATATGGCTTGTTTCAAGTTCAAACATGATGAGTTTAGAGCTACGCATTGTTCTCGAAAAGTACTTTCTCTATCCAGTTGGAGCCGTCAGTAAAACGAGGTCAAATCGGTCCTAAAAGTAGACTTATTGTTTCATGGTCAAACAAGCAAAGTTGATCATATCTCTCTCGTTTCAAATTCGAATACGGCGAATTTAGAACTACGAGTTCCTCTTAACAAGTCATTTGAAATTTAAATGAGAGACGAGATAAATGTGATCAAATTCAATAGTTTGGGACCAAAATGAAACATTTTACCAACATTTAGGATCAAAATGAATCATTTTGCTAACATTTAGGACCAAATTGAACATTTTGAAACATAATGGACCAAAATGAACATTAGGGCATACATTTAGGACCAAAATGACCCTTTGACCTAAAAAAAAATCGTACATATTTAAGGAGAATTAAGATTTAAGAGTAAAAAGATCAAATTCTTAAGATGTCAAGGTCTTCTAATTTTTTATATAAATTAAATTAAGTGGAGGAACTCATCATGTACAGTAGGCATGTAAGTTTACTTAAAAAGGCATATATTTGAAAATTATTTTATGATTTAATCAGATGACAAACAATTATATATAGATTATTAAAAAATAATATATATGTTTTTATATTAGTTTAAAATAATAAAAAGTTAATTTACAGATATTCAATCAGTTTTTTATTAGACTTATATGATAAAAATTAACTTTTTTATTTGAATAATTTAATTAAAGAAAACTTTTTTATTATGGATATATATATATATATATATATATAAAGACACATATGTAGGGATGTACACGAGTCGGGTCGGGTTTTGGTAGACCTGAGACCCGGCCTAGATCACCGGGTCCGGCCGGGCCAATTTATTTACTTGAACTATTTATGCAATTAATATATTTTTTAACTTGTATATATTGATGAAATAATTAATTTAATGATATTTTTTATTAATAAAGACATTTAATTTGAATTATTTGTTAAAAAATATTGATTTAGTTAAGATTAAATATATATTTATGTATTTTTTCATATACAGTTGATAAAAATAATAATACATATGTATTTTTATCAATTAAAAAAATATATAAGAGTAGTAAATATAAATTTATATAGTATAAATTTAAAAAAAATATTAAGAAAAATTTAAGTATACCCCAAATTGGGCCAAGTCTTAAACACCCCTACATATATGCTTAAATGTCAAATCGGATGGTCACGTGATATCAATTTTGGTCCCATATATGATATATGTATTAGTTCAGTATTTTCTTTCCTGAAAATGTTGAGTGGTATTGGTATTACTGTAATAATATGTGAATGATGTTGGAGCTCCCTCGGGACCAAAATATAACAAATAAAAATTGTAAAAATTACTAATTCAGATGTTTTTTTTTAGAAGCTCTACCAAACAGTTAATTTGATCATTTTTAGAAGCTCTACCAAACTTAAATTTACAACATGGTTGATCAAAGAAGAAGAATTCAAATAAAGCGTAGAAGAAGAAAAAGAGGATAAGATTGTGGAGGGGTTCTCAATGAATGGTCGTTGAGATATATACTATAAACCAACATCTATGAACCATCCACCACCCCTATCACCAAACTCCCAAAGCACACAACACCCAGTGTCTCTCCTTGTTATTCCTATCCGTTGGCCACTTCAAACACACATGACAACGGACAACAACCCCCCACCTCAGGACACAAGAGAAGATATTCTAAACAACATCTACGAATCCTTCCAGCAGCAAACAACACCCTCCTCTGCCATGACCCTCATTTGGATCAACCTTCTCAGAGGAATTCTCAACAACTCCTCTTGGGTCCACTGTTGGGCGAGCCTTCTAGGTCAAGCCTACATCCTGAACACAAGAAATCCTCACACTCGAGAGGTAGCCACCCTTCTCCGCCTAAATCATACCTTTGTGCTTCCCTCTCCCCGTTTCAACAACATGATGAGCTACAACTGGTTCCCTGCCCCACCACCTCCCCCAAATCCTCTAATCTCGGATCTCCACTCCTTCCCCCTCACACACAGCATCACCTTCCCCCTCTCAGGCACAGATTTCACTCTTATAGGAAGTCAAAACCACTGCGTCTTCTTCACAGGCCCTCCCCACTTAGTAGATACCTTTATAGACTTAGAATGCACCTTAAATATAGACACAGGAACAGTCGATTACAACCTTCATCTAAACCCATCCTTTGCTTACAACCCAAGAAACCCAAACCCTGACTTCCCCTCTTCCTCCTCTCTTTCCTCCCCCCCATCTCAACCCCTGTTTTTACCCATGAACATCCTTGCCTGGAATACTAGAGGCGCTGCCAGTGCTGATTTTAGGAGGGCCTTCAGTGACCTTAATCAAAAATTCTCCCCTGATATTGTTATTCTGACCGAAACCAGAATCAGTGGTAATCGTGCCCATAATGTCATTTCTTCCCTTGGCTTTGATAACTACCTTAAAGTAGATGCAATGGGTTTCTCGGGTGGTATTTGGATTCTCTGGCACTCTCATATTGTCTCCATAGAGCCTTTAGCCTCTTCCTTTCAGGAGATCCACTGCAAGGTTAAGGTAAATAACCATTTTTTCATTCTTTCTGCCATCTATGCTAGTCCTAAGTATGAGATTAGGAAGAAACTCTGGGATAATCTCTCTTTAGCCTTTAATGACTTCTCTTTTCCGTGGCTTATTATGGGTGATTTTAATGATATTGCCTCTTCAAAAGAAAAATTCGGGGGAAGACCTGCAAATCATATTAAAATTGCTAATTTTAATAACTTCCTAAACGCCTGTAACCTTATAGATTTAGGCTTCTCTGGTCCACTTTTCACTTGGACTAACAATAGAGAATTTGGTAAGACTATTAGAACTAGAATTGATAGATGTCATGCTAACTTCTCTTGGCTTAATCTCTTTCCCAACTCCACTGTCACTCACCTCCCTAGAGCACACTCCGATCACTGTCCTCTCCTCCTTAACATCTTTAAAAATGTCCCTAAGACTAACCACTTCTTTAGATTGGAAACCTTCTGGCTCAATCATCATTCTTTCCCCAACTTAGTGAAAGAAAACTGGAATAATAATCTTAACAACATTGAGGACAACATTTCTAATATTCAAATAGAACTTAGAAAATGGAGTAGAAAACACTTCAATAATATTTTCTGGGAAAAAAAGCAGCTTTACTCTCGCCTTCTTGGTCTTCAAAAAATCCTTTGCACCAACCCTAATCCTCAACACCTTGCTTTAGAAAAGAATCTTCAGCAAAAACTTCTTCTTGTTCTTAAACAAGAAGAAGATCTTTGGCACATGAAATCCCGTGTAAACTTCATCTCTCTAGGAGATAGAAATACTAAATTCTTTCACAAATATGCCATTATTCGCAAGAAATATAATCATTTTCTTTCTCTTACCAAAGATGATGGTACCACTACGTGGGATCAAAAAGAAATAAACACTACCATTCACAATCATTTCACCCAAATCTACTCTTACAATACTCCCCCTATCTTCACTCCACCAAACCTTTTCTCCTTACCCTTACTCACTGACTCCCAAAAGAATCTCCTTGTTTCTCCCCCCTCTGATCTGGAAATTAAAACTGCCTGTTTCGATTTACATCCCCTAAAATGCCCGGGTGAGGATGGTTTACATGCAATTTTTTATCATAAAAATTGGGCTACCTTGAAAGACCAAATTTTTTCCCTTATCAAAAATATTTTTAATACTGGTCATATCCCCTCTTCTTGGGGAAATACGATCCTCTGTCTCATTCCTAAGATTAAAAATGCCTCTAAACCATCTCATCTTAGACCTATTGGTCTTTGCCTCACTCATTATAAAATTCTAGGCAAACTTCTCGCCAATAGGCTCAAATCTTTCCTCCCTAATCTTATCTCACCTTTCCAAGGTGCTTACCAAAAAGGAAAACACATAAATGATCTCTTCATTACTGCCCATGAAATTGTTCATTCTATGAATCTTTCAAAATCAAAATCTGGTTGGATGGTTATCAAACTTGATATTACTAAGGCTTTTGATACTATCTCATGGGATTTTATCCTTCACATGCTTTCTCTTTTTGGTTTTCCCAATCTTTGGATTTCTATTATTACATCCCTTTTCAATTCTTTTTACTACACGCCTACTATTAATGGAAGAAAACTTCCCAGCTTTAAACCTCAAAGAGGAATCAGACAAGGTGACCCGATTTCCCCCTATCTCTTTATCCTTGCGATGGAATGTCTCAACCATCAAATTACTCATGAAGTAGTGTCCAAAAATTGGGACCCTTTTTCTTTTACCAATAGTAGAAACAATAATAATTTAGCTTTTTCACATCTGCTCTTTGCAGATGATATTCTGTTATTTGCTAAAGCTACCTCTAAAAATATTTCCACCATCCAGTCTTGTCTTAGTAAGTTCTCTGCTTCTTCTAATCTTCTTTTTAACATGGAAAAATCTAAAATCTGGTTTTCAAAAACTGTTCCTGCTTCTTTTAAAAACTTTGCTAGTAACAGTTTAAAAATCCCTACCTCTTCCTCTCTTGGAAATTACCTCGGTCTTCCTCTCAAACCCTCTTATAAACCCTCTGATTTTAATTTCATCATCAATAACCTCTTCTCTAAGCTCCAAGGCTGGAAACGCAACTCCCTCTCCATGGCAGGCAGAATCCAGCTTATCAATTCCACTATTTCTTCGATTCCTGCTCATGCTATGCAATCCTTCTCTCTTCCTATATCAATTAGTAAAAAAATTGAATCTATTACTAGGAACTTCTTCTGGGGTCATGATGATCAAAAAAGAAAAATTCATCATGTTAACTGGCACACTATAACTACTCCCAAAAATCTTGGAGGATTAGGTATCAGGAAAATTAGTTTTATCAATGCCTCTTTTATGGCTAAAATTAGATGGAATATTCTTACCAATAAACCCAATCTCTCCTCCTCGGTTTTAAGTATTAAATATGGTAAAGATCTTGACAAAAGAACCTCTAACCAATCCTTCATCAGAAAAAGTATCAATAAAGATAATAATATCATTAAAGATAACTCCTTTTGGGTTCTAGGAAATGGCCATTCTATTAAATTTTGGACTGATCACTGGCTTCCAATTGGTCCTCTCAGAAATAACATTATAGGTCCTCTCCCCCTTAATCACATTTCACTTCCTATTTCTCACTACATTAACAGCTCTGGTACCCTTAATCTTAGCCTTATTCCCTTTAATCTTCCGAACACTATTATCAATCTTATCAAAGCTACTCCCTTTGATCTTTCGAATACTATCCAAGACTTCATCTCTTGGTCTCCAAACTCTAACGGAAATTTCACTTCTTCCTCTGCTTACCTTTCTCTTTTCAAAGACTACCCTCCTTATGATCACAACTGGATTTGGAAACTTAAACTTCCTCCTCGCTACCCTCTTTTTATTTGGAACCTTTTTAATAATGCCCTTCCCACCAATTCCAACCTTTTTAATAAAAACTGTATTTCTTCTCCCTTATGTTTTCTTTGTAAGAATACCATTGAAAATCTTGAGCATATTTTTAGATCATGCCCTAAAGTTTCTAGTATTTGGAACACCTTAGACCCTTCTCTCTGTAATGACTCCAGTCCCTTCCTTATTTGGTTAAAAGCTCAATGTCTTCGCAGCCATAAATCTTTATATAATATTCCTTGGTCTTTTCTGTTCATTATCACTATTAGAAATATTTGGCTTGCTAGAAACAACTTCTTATTCAATCAAAAGCATTTCAATCCTTCTCTTATTATTAATTCCAGCAAAGCAGAAGCCATAGAATTCTTTTACCTTCACAGCTCTCTATCATCTCCTAAACCTCCCCCTATCACCAATTATATAAACTGGACTAAACCTTCCCCCCCCTTCTTTAAACTTAACTGTGATGGTTCAGCAAAGGATAACATGATAGGAGCTGGTGGTATCATTAGAGATTATAATGGAAACTGGTATTCGGGTTACTCTGTTTTTCTTGGTACAGGAAATATTCTCAAAGCTGAACTGTGGAGTATTCTTCATGGACTTCAACTTGCAAGAGATCTCAATATTTCACACATTGTTGTGGAAACGGACTCCTCCCTTGCTGTGCAACTGATTACTACTACTAATTCTTTATCTCATCATCATCTCTTCTCTCTTATTCATAACTGCAGATGTTTCCTGCAACTCTTTGAAGAATCAAGTATCCACCATATCTTCAGGGAAGCAAATCAACCAGCGGATTCCCTTGCAAATTGGGCCCGGTCTTCCTCATGTCCTCACACTGTTTTCACTAATATGCCTAGCTTCATTTATCTTCCTTGTCTTTATGATTTCATGCATTTTTCCTTTCCTAGAACTAGTAATGCAGACACTGTAGCTTCATCTTCTTTGCTCTGTAATGTCTTTCCTTGCAATTCTCCCTCCTCTTTAGATTCTGTTGCTCTGTAATGAACTGCATATCCTCATATGATATGCCCCCCTATGTTATGTTACTGCTTTGTCTTTAATCTAATTGCGCTCTCTTTATCAAAAAAAAAAAAA
>QANZ01035069.1:98350-119996 GCA_003254925.1 Chamaecrista fasciculata
AAAAAAAAAAAAAATAGGTAGACTTTGAGATGTTAGCGATGACTAATCTCTAAGAGTTCAAGATGCTATGGATGAATAGTCTTTAAGAATGCTACCAATGGATAAATTTTAAGATATTATCGATTGCTAATTTTTAATTACTTAAGGGTACAAGATGTCATCCATTGATAGTCGTTAAGATGCTACTTATAGGTAAATTTAAAGATGTTAGTAATGGCTAGTTTTTAAGGGTTTGAGATGTCATCAATGGGTAGTCTTTAAGATTCTACTAATGAGTAGACTTTGAGATGCTAGCTATGGCTAGTCTTTAAGGATTCAAGATGCTATTGATGGATAGTTTTTAAGATTCTATCGATGGATAGACTTTGAAATGTTAGTGATGTCTAGTCTCCAAGGGTTCAAGTGAGGCTTGAGAGTGCTTACAAAAAGAGACTTGAAGAGTGAGGTGACCCATGTTCATGTGCCACAAGAAAAATTGCCCCAGCTTTAGAGAATTACGATTTGTTAATCATGACATTCCCCTTATTAAGGGGAATTTGTTAAGGATAAATGCAATATTGCTCTGGTCCTAAATCGTAGAATATGGTTGTATGACTTGTGCAAGTATTGCCTGGTCCTTGGCTGTGAAGTGACATGATGCCTTTCTTCATAGACAATTGAAAAGTTGTTTGATTGTTAATCATGGCTTTATCTCTAGTAAATGGTTGGATGAAATCCCAAGATGATTTTTGAATTTGAATTTTTTTTTTTTTGCAAATATTGATTGTTGAATTAATGACAAACTTTACATTGGATAAGGTGCATAATACTTATCCACNGAATTTGAATTTTTTTTTTTTGCAAATATTGATTGTTGAATTAATGACAAACTTTACATTGGATAAGGTGCATAATACTTATCCACATGGTTTGTGCATGTATGTGTTGGAAGGCAAAAATCCATTATATGAATAGATATCTAAAATAAATCGGTTGATGATGATTTTTGTTTTTTTAATAAGATGGGAAAAGCATCTTGAGCAATGGTCTTCGATATAATTAAACATTATGGACTATTAAACATATGCATGATGAGCTTTCTGATGAAAAAAGGTGATGATTTTAGGCGGTTGAGTAAATGGATAAATGATAGTAGTGTAAGTAGGCTTATATTGTTGCTTAAGGTGATGAGGTTTTCAGAAAAGTAAGAATGTAGGCTCAAAATAGGTTAAAATTCACTTTTGGTCCCATATGTTTTGCTCGGGTCTTAATTTGGTCTCATATTTTTTTGGTTGCACTTTCGGTCTCATATCTTTTGACCAGGTCTCAATTTGGTCCCTATATCTTTTAGTCATGTTGCATAATTGTTAACATATTTTTGGAAAAGGTTCCACATTGTGGAGCTAACAATGAAACTTTTTGTAAAAATATGAGACCAAATATGTAACAAAAAGATATTGGATCAATTTTGCAATTGACCAAAAGATATGAAACAAAAAATGCAAAGAAATCATATGTTGCGACACAGAGAAATGATTTGAGAGAACTCTATGTGTCATTGAATTGAGAAACTTAACTTCTAGGAAGCATGGATACTTCATTTTGAAGGCGTGTCGCCGTGTCAGACACGTGTCATTGTTCGACACTCGTATGACACCGACACGACACATATCCATAAATTTTAGAATATAAATCAATTTTTTGTAACTTTAACATGATAGGCAAAAGAAAATAATAATAGATATGACATATATTATGAATAAAAATTGTAACTTTTTAATTTTTTTATTAAAAATTATGAATATTTAATTATTTATATATATATAAATATATGCCGTGTCGTGTCGCGTAATTTTGAGAGTTTGACGTGTCGCTGTGTCCGTGTCGTGTCCCGTGTCCGTGTCAGTGTCCATACTTCATAACTTAACCTCTATTTATAATAAAAAAAAAAAAAAAAAAAAAAAAAAAAAATTGGTTGTGCAACGAGACGATGCGCCGCGATGCACCCATGGCGCACATTTAAAATTAAATTGGCCAATCATGAGAATTTGAACTTCATACGCATGTAAATAGGCATAACACACTGTAATTGTACATCGTAGTGCACAAAATAATATATTCACATATAGTATACACACTTTCATTAAGATTACAAATTTAAAAATTAAAAGAGAAATTATCCATCATTGAGTCACCAATTTCTTACAATGACTTAATTTCTTTCATCTATTATCATTTATGACAAAAATATCTTATTAATAATCTTCTTTTTTCTTTTTACATTTCTAATTTCCAAACTAGATTTTTTCCTTATTATAATTATTATTGTTTTACATATAATCAAATTCTTTTTAATAATAAAGTTAATCTTTTATAAAAAAAAATTGATACTCAACTATAATTTTCCTCATTCTTCTAAGTTCTAAGCTACACTTTTCTAAAGAGTAAAATAACTTTCCTGTCCCTGATTTATGCACTCGCTGACAGATAGGTCCCTGAATTTTACCCATTGTACTAGCCGGTCCCCGAATTTTGCAAACGCTGAACTAATTGGTCCCTCCGTCATATTGGCGTTACAAAAATGCTGACGTGGCCATAACGGACGCTGATGTGTCCCGTTATGTGCTGACGTGTCCCGTTATCGCCATGTTAGATCCTGTTATGTTGAAAAAAAAATTGTGCCACATAGATAAATAGAGACACATCAGCATTGTTGTAGTGTATTTTCCGGTCCCTGCGTTTTGGCCAGTGTACTTTGCGGTCCCTTAATTGATCCAGCCACTTATTCTCAATTCCCCCTCTTTTTCCTCATCTTCATTCATTTTAGTCCCAAATCCTCAAAATAAAATTGTAAAGTGCTCCAAAACTCTTCCAAATATTTCAATTTAGTCCTTAAAAAATATTTAAAACCCTAAACCCTAAACTCTAAAACCCTAAATCCTTAAAACTACTCTCTTGCAATTTGGTCCCAAAATTAATATCCAACTCATTTTCACTTGACACCTCATTAAAACTACTCTCTTGCAATTTGGTCCAAAAACCCCTAAAACTCTTTTTTAATCCTCTTCTTCATATTTTTCATCTTCTTCATTCATTTTAGTCCCAAATCCTAAAAATAAATTTGTAAAGTATCCCAAAACCCTTGGAAGTTTCAGCATTCATCACATTTTCTCATTGCATTTATAGGTCTCTAACCCATTTTTATTCCATTATTCTCAATTCCCCTTCTTTTTCATCATTTTCATTCAATTTAGTCCCAAATCCTCAAAATAAAATTATAAAGTGTCCCAAAACTCTTCCAAACATTCCAATTTAGTCCTTAAAAATATTTAAAACCCTAAACTCTAAAACCCCAAACACTAAACCCTAAAACCCTAAACTCTAAAAAAAAATCTGAATCCTTGACCCATTTTTATTCCATTATTCTCAATTCCCCCTCTTTTTCCTCATCTTTATTCATTTTAGTCTCAAATCCTCAAAATAAAATTATAAAATGTCCTAAAAGTCTTTCAAACATTCCAATTTTGTCCTTAAAAATATTAAAAACTCAAAGAACATCACATTTTTTTTTTCATCTTCATCTTAAATTTTTTTTAATCTTCATCTTCCCATATTCCTTTTCTCAGATCATCATCATCAACATCTCATATCATCATCAACATCATCATTTTCTTCCTCCTCATCCCAAAAATTGAAAAAAAAAAAAAAAAAAAGGAGCAGGTCACGAAGTGTTCATCTTCTTCATCCCCATCCTCCTCACCCCAACATCACCATCACAAAAATCTGCACAAAAATCAGTTATCATCATCAACATCATTCGTCGAGCCCCTCTTTCTTCTTCTTCCTCCGAATCTCCGTCCACCTCAGCCTCGCCACCGCCCTCTTCCTCCGCCGTCAACATTTCTCAATCTCAAATCGCAAATCCGCCTCCGTCACAGTTCGCATCTCCTGCTCGAATCGCAAATCGCAAATCACATTTCTCAAATCGCACGGATCAACAAATCAGAAACAAACAAACAACGATTTAGGAGAAACAAACAAACAAACAAATCAGTTCGTCACCACCACCGCCAAATCGATTTTTCCGTCGATGGTGAGGATGAAGGTTTAGGATATGCCACGCAGAGATATTGGCGGCGGCGAAGATGTTGAAGTGTTGAAGTGTTGGCGTTGAAGTGTGGCAACAGCGATCTCGCAGAGATGGATGATGATGGTGGTTGAAGTGTGGAAGCGGCAATCACAGAAGGATGATGATGGTAGTGGTTTAGGTTTTAGAGGGGTGTTTTGGGAATTTGACATTATATGAAAATTAAAAATATATATATATATATTTTTAAAGACTTTAGGATTTAGGGTTTAGAGTTTTAGGATTTAAGATTTTAGAGTTTAGGGTTTCAGGTTTGGGGTTTTAGGGATTAGGGTTTAGGGTTTTAAATATTTTTTCAGGACTAAATTGAAATGTTTGGAAGAGTTTTGGGACACTTTACAATTTTATTTTGAAAATTTGGGACTAAAATGAATGAAGATGAGAAAAAAGAGGGAGAATTGAGAATAATATAAATAAAGATGGGTCAAGGGCCTAATTGTTCAACTCAGACTTTTTTTTAGAGTTTAGGGTTTGAAGTTTTAGATTTTGGGGTTTTAGGGTTTGGGGTTTTAGAGTTTAGGGTTTTAAATATTTTTAAGGACTAAATTGGAATGTTTGGAAAAGTTTTGGGACACTTTATAATTTTATTTTGAGGATTTGGGACTAAAATGAATGAAAATGATGAAAAAGAGGGGGAATTGAGAATAGTGGAATAAAAATGAGTCAGGGACCTATAAGTACAATGAGGAAATGCTGATGTGTCGCTATCTTATGACGTGGCAGCTCTTTTTTTTAAAAAAAAAAAACATAACGGGTGCTGACGTGGCCATAACGGGACACGTCAGCGCATAACGGGACACATTAGCGTCCGTTATGGCCACATCAGCATTTTTGTAACGCCAATATGACGGAGGGACCAATTAGTGCAACATTTGCAAAATTCGAGGACCGGCTAGTACAATGGGTAAAATTCAGGGACCTATCTGTTAGCGAGTGCATAAATCAGGGACCGGAAAGTTATTTTACTCCTTTTCTAAAGTATTATAGTCAATTTTCCACACATTAAAGGCATTTGATAATAACTAACAAGTGTTTGGTGTAGCGGTTAGGCGAGATACATCCTATGGAGAGGACCCAAGTTTGATCCCTATAGCCGACATTGTTGGGAGGACTCTGATCATTTTGTCTCTGAGGCCCGAATGGGATTAGTCTTCGCTTAGACCGTTACACGGATAGGCAGAGATACCAATGACTTAATCGAAAAAAAAAAAAAAGGTATTTGATAATAAAAACTTATTAAGATGTTAAAATATGTTAGGTCATTTTATTACATTCAAATTTTCAAAACGGTCCTACATATAGGTTAGATTTCACTTTAGTCCAAGATGTTTTAAAATTTTCATTTGGTCCATAAAATATGTAACTTGTTTTAAATTGGTCCTATCATTACAATCCGCCCAATTTTTTTTTGTTAAATGCTGAGATGTCATAGTTGACTAGTCAAAAAAGATATCCAACTCACCTATTTTTGCCCATTATTACAATCCGCCCATTCTTTGTGTAAGTTAACGTTTTGAAACTTTTCTTTTAACATTCAAAAAACAATTTTTGGACGACCCAATGTTCAAATATTGATTCAATGCGATGCGAGGTAGTAGCCAACAGAAAAGAATTTTGCGTCTCTTCATTGTATTATTTCTTTCTTTTATCCGTCTTTTTTTTTTTTAGCCAAATTCTTTTATCCGTCTTTGATCCTTTGAAGTTTGACATTTATCGTAAATATGGTCAGTTCTTTCAATATTTTAAAAATCACATAATTATACCCAAAAAAATATCACATAAAATGTATTTTTTTCAACTACTAAATCATCGTTATAATATATATATATATATTGATAACAATTAACAAGCGTAGATAAATAAGTAAACTCTCTAATTTATAGCACACCATCCACGAGGAGTTGGGTTTCAACCAATAAGCTTTCATGAAGTGAGTCCAAATATGTTGGCCCAATAACCTTTGACCTTCATATATCCAACCAATAAACTCTTTTTTTTCTTACTCATAAACTAAATTTTGTTTTTCAGTCTAATTTTGTAAGAAGGAATAAATTTATTTTCTCTTTTAAACTGACTTATTATGAGAAGGTCAAACGGTTATTTTACTCCTAAATGTATGCTCTAATGTTTATTTTGGTCTTTTATGTTTCAAAATGTTCACAGAATCACAGTGATCCTAAATGTTGGCAAAATGTTTCATTTTGGTCCCAAACTATTGAATTTGATCATATTTCCTCTCGTTTCAATTTTAAACGTGACTAGTTCATAGGTATATCGTGCTATCAAAGAGTACTTTCGTTTTTCAATTGAAACTGTCAGCAAATGAAGTCAAATCAATCCTAAAAGTAAACCTCTCGTTTCACGATTAAACAATTAATATTGATCATATTTCTCTCGTTTCGAATTTGAATGCAACAAATTCATAGCTATAAGTTACTCTTAGTAAGTCTTTTGAACTTGAAATGAGAGACAAAAGTAATATGGCCAAAGGCAAAAGTACTCTTGGTACCCCTAAAGTATGCAGTCATTTTCAATTGTACCCCCAAAGTATTTTTGTAGTCAATTGTACCCCTAAAGTATGAGGTTAATTTTAGTCATACCCTCAAAGCTTTTTTGAGTCAAATATACCCCCGATCTTTTCTTGTGTCAACTGTACCCCCAAATTAGGGGGTATTTGAGGGTACAATTGACTCAAATGTGAAATATTAAGGGTATAATTAACTAAAAAAATCTTTGGGGGTATAACTAAAAATGACCCCATACTTTGGGGGTACAATTGACCAATAAAAAACTTTGAGGGTATAACTGAAAATGACCGCATATTTTAGAGGTATCAATTGTACTTTTGTCTATGACGAAATTCAATAGTTTGGGACTAAAACAAAAAATTTTGCCAACATTTAAAACCAATTTCAACATTTTAAAACTTAAAAAACCAAAATAAACATTGTGACATACATTTATTATCAAAATGACCGCTTGTGGTTTGACCTTGTGAGAAAGGTCTTGTTCAAGTTAAAAATAACCACAAAATCACATGATCACTTTTTGGACTAACTGTAAAACAAATATGAAAATTTGGAGACCAAAATGAAATAAAAAATAGTTTCGCGAGTAAAATGACTATTTGACCTTATTTTATGTAAACAAAATTCGTTTTTTCAATAAAAGAATAGTTTTTAAATAGAATATCTTACATAAATATCTTTAATACAAAAGGAAAAAAAAAATCTGAGACAAACTATAGTCAAGAATAAATTATTTCAAAGTGGGAAAAACTCTTAAATAGTGAAAACAAAGAGTAGCTGCGGTGTGTACTGTGTAATCCAAACAGCCTAGACAAGAAAGACACTTGTTAACTTTTTTAAGTTCAGATATAGTAAAAAAAACGGCTCTAAATTTCACATTAATTTTTAATTTTATCTTCAATGTTTATTTATTGTTAATTTTATCTTTAAAATTTCATGTTTTGATCAATTTTATCATTTAATCTAACTTCAATTTAGTCAAAGAATAAAATTGATGAAAATGTAAAACTTTGAGTATGAATCATTCGGCCAAACTTAAAAGACAACCGAAAGAAAGACACTTAAGTGCAATGCCCCTGTGTAGAAATGTTTATTATCAAATCAAATTCTCTATAATATAACACTGATATTTGATCATCATTCCTCCACATACTATGCTTTTAAAAATCTTTGTAACAAACCCATAAATTGTTAGCTAAATTCTATGGACACAAGAACGACACAAACATGCAGGTAGGCATAAACAGTCATAAGCCAACAAGTAGTATACATAATAAAACATCTATATAATTATATATTAGCATGTGTTAGTCTAGTAATTAGTATCCATCTTTGTGAGACAAAGTTGACTAAAAGAAAAGCTTTTTAACATCTAATCACTATCAAGACTTCCAGGAATAAAAAAAAAATCTACATATAGATACGATTCATAGAAGAATCTTTACATTGCCTACTTTAACACTATCTTCATGAAGATGATAGCTGGGAGACTAAAGAGGGTTAGCACCTCTAAACTAAACCTATCACCTAACTCTATCAGTGACGTGCTTCCATTTTCCAGCCAAATACTTACTTCTATGAACCCTAAACTAAGCCCTCTAGAACTATAATGGCTGACTTGTAATGGGAAACCTAGATTGCAGCTAATTCATTAGCCACCATACTGTATTGTACATTTGATGTAATTGTGAGGGTACAAGTACCACATTGAATTTCATGATTGCTGCAATTTTAGCCTCTGATATGAATCTACCTATTGTTTTTCCAGGCTTCTCGCAATCTAACAATAAAACATTACCCTCTTCACATTTTCTTTCAGCGCTGGCAATGGCCGGACCCCGCACTCTCCGGCTATTCGTGTTCCTTTAGAACCGTGACCAGCGCTTCCACCACCGGTAGAACCGTTCTCCTGCATGTCTGGTTCCATGTAGAAACGGGCCCGAAATGCTGCTAGATGAGCATAGTATGCTGGAGGAACTGCATCAGAGTACAGAGGAAAATCCAGCCACTCAGTTCCGTTTTCTAGGATAGCTTGAAACTTGAAACTTCAAATAGACATTATCTTGAAGAAATGAAGAACTCTTATCATGACTGATTAGTTTGGAAATTTTCGGTTTTATTCAAGTACTTTTTATTTTCTGCTAAATAGTTGCCAGTTTATCTTCCAATAATGCATTACGGCTTTCTCTTACCAACCTTCAAAATCCTACCTTGATAGAAAGGACTAACTTTAATAAGGATTTTCAAACAAGAACCAAAAACTTGCGGGTTAATTAGATGAGCTTACAAACATGATTTCAAATAAAATTAAAAAATAAAAAAAAATCAATCATTTTAATTTGTCTGAAAGTGAAAGGGGGAGGAAATCTATATCCTTCAATATTAATCTACATTCATCAATTTTAATGACCAAGCAGTGGAAACCGACACAACAATGAACCATAGAACATATTGAATGCGCCAGTACAAGTTGTACATTTGATGTAATTAAGTTGTTCTATCTTCCTCAGACCGATAAACAGAGAAGAGACTATAGTTAAGGTGGCTAGTAGAAAACTGAGAAAATTAGTTTTAGTTGGGCAAGAAGAGGCTAAAAGGAATATGCTCTCTGATACAATAAAGTTTAGAAAGCACTTGCATTAGTTTCCAGTTCTGGAGATAAGCAAAAAACAACTCTAAGAAATTTGGATGCAAGAGCAAAAACTAAAACTAAAAATTAAATACAAATTTGATGTGCTTACCAACAGATACAGAGCGTGTACACCTAGCATATGTATAGCACAGATTGTTTGTCAAAGACTGAATTCCATCAGCTGTGAAGTTGTTCTCATCCCAAAGAACATGATAATGCGCTGGCCGGCTAGTCCCCTGCATGACAATAGTATAATATAGGATTATTAATTGTTGCAAATTAGAGATTTAAAATTTATGCAGAATTTATGCTAAGTTGTTGCTACAATCATTTTGAGAAGATATCACTAAAGGTAGCTCATAAACTTCACTGAGCTCATATATAGTCCTCCCAAGCTAAAAAATCAATTAAGCCCATATATTTGTGGCAAACTAGTGAGCCAACATATACAGCTTGTGGGTATGGCAATTAGGGTAAATTAATTGTGTAATTAGTTTAGAGCTTGGGCTGGTACATTTAGCCATTTACTCACCCTTGAATCTCAATGGTGACATTAGATTCCTCACCACATGTCATAGCACCATTCTGATAGTTATCCCACAGTCTGGTGCATCGAAGCATGTAAAGAGCCAATAAAAACACCAGCCTCCCTAGAAAGGGTTGACCGTCAGCCCGATCTCCTAACTTTGTTTCCAACTTCAGTTAAAAATTTATATTGATTTGATGATTCTGAATTTGTCATAGGTTTTTTCTTATGCATTTGTTGATCTAAGTGGCATTAGTTATTAGGAGTGAATTTGATTATGTGGATACCTGCAAGGATAACATCGAGGAGCCTCTCATAGGAAAAAAGTTAAGGGATTCCACATGATGTGTCAATTTCTTTATACTATATGGCTAGGGAGAGTACATGGAAGAATGTCAAGGGGGCTGCTCATGTGAGGCTGGTCAAGCGATTCTTGGAGCCATTTGTCTATTGAGGAATTCTATTAGTAATAGTTGTACTAGATCTTGAATTGCAATTCAACTATCTATTGAGTTGTAATATTTTTTTTGGAGTTGAAGTGCGTTTTCTAGTGTTCTCTAGTTTATAAGATTCCGCGTTTATTTGGTAGCAATTGGGTTTCGACTGTAACGAGCTGAAGTTTGCATAAGGAGGGTGTTAAAATAGTTGGAATGTTTAATAGCTAAGGTAAACTAAGTGGGTAAAATGATTAGCAGCTTGGGCATCTATTACATATACTAACCCTTACTTGAGTGACGATTATAGACAGACACGCATGTGCCTAGATAAGTAAGAAGTTCATGAACCCTTTAGTATTATTCTTTGTTTCTCCACCAAGGGCAATGTTAAAACATAGGGTTAGCTTAATATCTTGACAATCATCCTCTACCCATTTTAATTACAAACAAATATTTTCATTTAAATTACAACCAAATATCTAGACAATGAGTTTAATAAATTATTCCACCTAGCTTTCAAACAAGGATGTCCTAATCATATTGATTGCTTAAGTGTCAATTCAAGATACAGGCAAATAAAATAAGAACGTTTACACTTTTTACTTGCAATGCAGTTGTTCTCTCTGGATACTAACAACAGAGTTTCGACTAATTTGAGTACAACTTCTATAAGGCAATGACTGATTACTTCTAAGTTGAACATCTACAAAATAAAGTAGTAGAATAACATCCCATCTTCTAGTTGAACTTCTCTGCTCAACCTCTAATAATGTTGAGTTTTGACAGGTTTCATCAAGCATACCAGCAACATGTTTCTTTTAAGTATCGATCAATCCTTTCAAATCATAAAATTCATAAAAGAATAGGAAAAAGTAATAATCATGTTTACCTGTATGCCAGCATGACTGCAGAGATAAAAATCAAATTCGGTAGGATGACAGATTTTAGAATCAACAACAGTCCCTGGAAGAAGATTAACAAAAGAAACGTCACTGTCTTGAGACTGATTTAAAAACATGAAAAAATATTCAAAAATGGAATTGGAGGGTAAGAATTTAGGAACTTCAGTTTTACCAGGCAATATATTCCCACTCTTGTCTGTGCTGCTCTTGTCCCTATGGTTGTTTGCAAACAACCGAGTATGATGTCTTTTTTGTACCACGATAAAAGTTACTGGAGGCTGGTAGTTTGGCTCTAAAGAAGCACATGCCTGTAGGGAAAATGCCTCTCAGAACATGCATGTCTTTTCTATAATAAGGTTTTATGCAAGATTAGTGTAAGCAGTCATTAACTTACCTTCCGGATTGCATCCAACTCATAAAGTAGGACTTGGTAAAATTGCCCTTCACTTACACCATCCCTGTTCAAAATTCATTATGGTTAAGGTGGTAACTAGAGTTCCATCACTTCCATGCATTAACTAAATGATTTATAACTTAGTTTTTCATCTGCTTGATATGACAGCTACAAAATCATACTATTTCTCATGTAGACATTAGTGTTTAAACTCTGTATAATGCGTCTTCGAAGGCTTGAAGTATAGAGTGATAATTGGAATCTTACTATACAAGTTTCCTATGTTCCAATGGTGCTGAGCTTCATAGGGCATATTCATTTCAACTTTTCAAGGGTGTTTCACACTGTAGTGTATATACGTACTGAACTATTCATAAAATCTTTTTAAGAACATAGAGAAAACCTTAGTCTAATCAACATTTATATTGAGTGTTTTCTAGTATGAACCAACGCCAAGTATCAGAAAACTAAATCAACAGAAACAGCTCAAGATTCAAACTACAATGTTACTTGGTTTTAAAAAGTTTGAAAGTCCAAACATGCCTTACAAGTTCTGATACATAATAGATACAGACCTGTAAAAAATTATCCGTTGTGGCTTCTGTCCTGTTGCCTTTCTAAAGGAGACCAACAAGTCTCTGCACATGGACACATGAAAATGAAGAACTGAGACCTAAAGCAATGAATCCATCATGGATCATTAACATAGTATAGCATCCTTAGTGAGAAAGTGAAAGTCATTAGGTAACATTTACCTGATCATGCCACCACTAACTGTGCCACCACGAGCAGGATCGTGCCAAGTTTTGTACAAATCTTGAATAAGTTCCTGTCTGTGAGCTTGAGCACACACCAAACCAGCATATTTTGTCACTTCAGGCCAGTCTTGGGAAGCTACTACCTAGATATTGAGCAACAGATATCAGTATCCAAAATCCTCAATAACCGTTGTAATGAAAAAAGAATAAAAAGAAAAATAGAAATAAATTAGATAATCATACAGCTGCTATTGAGGGACTGGAGTCTTCTCCATTTTCAGGGTGGGTAACATCTGCTCCAAATATTATGGTTGGAATGTCACTAACCAGTGGTATTCTGCAGCTTATAGCGTCAAGGAGAACTGTGTTTCTACCTCCCATCTGCATCAGGAAGAGGGTATAATATTGTGAAATGAATATTATAATCAAGGAGAGAGTAAAGAAAAATTAGAACAAGTTGCATAGATTGAGATTTCTAACTAAAGCCAATAAATTCATTTATGATTTATCAATATAATATTGGTAGAAGCACGCAAAAGAATCAGATTCGAGATTCAGAGAATATTTTAAGAATCAGCACATAATAGACTTCAAACCATTTTCTTTCCCAGATCATTCACTTTCATGTGATTGAGTGGAAACAAACCTTAACATTGATCTTGAGAGACACATTAGCCAAATACTGTTTAGTGATCTTAAAGACATGCTTTGTCAGGCAGCATTGCGAAATTAAACCAAGATCAGTTTCACAAATTCTCTTGAGATCACCTGAAAACAAAAGATATTTAAATAAAATTTCACAATTCAAGCATCATCAATAGCATGTCGATTGAAACGGAAATCATATATGTTTATAATCAACTTTAGGCAAGTGAATTACCATAGAGAGATCCATTGTTGTCAGGCAATATTGCTAATAGAAGCTCTAATTCTTTTCCTTTAGTTTTATTCATGGACACATGATAGACATGTTTTAGAGCTTTCTCCACCTGCTCAGGCTTGGCATTGTATATTGGGATAACAGGCTCTGGATTAAATTCCTGCCAGAAAAGCCAAATTAATCAATTGCACAAAAAATTATGTTCCTTTACTTCAAACAACATAGGAATTGAACAGATAGAAAATTACCATGCCAGATACTTGACACATTTGACCAAGTTCACTACAAAAACCGCGAGCAACACTGTCCTGCACATTCCGTGAAAAATTGATGCATGCCCACCGGCTAACAGTCATCCCATTAATCATTTTCTGTTGTAAATATTAGGCATAAGAGAGATCAGTATTCAAAGATATCACAGAAAAATTTTCCGCTACAACAACTACAGCAAATACCTTTAGAATTTTAAATCCAACATTCAATTGAAAGATTAAATTGGACCAATGCACTGAAAGAAATATTCAGGTACCAAGGCCTTTTGGTCATTAGCATCATTCCCCTTTTATTATTTCTTCTTTTCCCTCTTTTAGTGTTTGGAATATGCATGGTAATCAAACTATAGATAGTGATGAAAATAAGTAACAGAGCAGTAGCATTCGGAAATGAAAGCTCTCCCTTTTCCCCACGTATCCTTGTAGAAACTTATACCACAATGTCATGTTAACCTCTCCCATAATATGACAAAGTGAAAATACCAAGTTGCAGCTTAAAATAAGTAAACCTTGTGTGTCTGTAAGAACTTCCCACAGAACTAATTAATTAGAATGGTCGCTAGTTCTTGGTTGTCAAAAAATAAATAAAAGGAGCATAGCTGTTTCTTTCAACTGCACAAGAAAAGATTAATGTAAAGTGGATACCTACCTTATTCATCATATTCCACTGACCAACTTGGGGTAAGCAGTTCTTTTCTTTCCCAGTATCATGATATTTCAGCTGCAGTAAGAGCCACGGATCACTTAACAATGGGAAAAAGCTAAATTCCACTTTCCAGTATATTACAAAGTATAAAGGTCGTTTGAAGGAGCATACATACCCAAGGGGCAGGAAGAATTCGTGCTTCAACGGAAGCTAGTTTTTCACTGATCTTAATCCCAAACTCCTTTGCATATGGATCTTGATCATAAGCATTATGTTGAATGGTCTGCTTGTATAACACCCAGAAATAGTTAATGTTAACATTAGCTTCTATGATATCATTTAGTTTCATTTGATTTCTTTGTCGATGAGATACAAATAATAAGCTTTATGTTCCAACCAGTATGTCATTATTTCAATGATCATGCTATTTAAATACCATTATACCAATGACAATTATGTGAAATTTCTATTGTTATGCCTTTCCAGGAGTATTATACATTTAAACGGAAGACATATTTGCTTAATGCTGGATTTTGGACTATTAGTTTACATTTTAATCACTTTGATCTTTCATTCAGTGACTCCTCTGTAACAAACTATTGTTATATTTCAAAATGAAAAAGGGGAAGGTTGCTAATTCTTCTTAGAGATAGAAAACCAAACAAAACAAGAAAACTCAATAATGAATACCCGCAAAATGTCATTTTCCCGATCCCGGGGTCTCTGGCAAGTAACTTTCAGCAGAGCAGTAATTTGTTTCTCATTCAGCCTTTTTGTATAACGTTGCCCCTCAACAATTTTGCATGCCTAGCAAAACAAGAAGAGCATAGTATTCCACTTTTCTTTTTATGAGAAAAACAAATGTAGCCACTTCAATTAACAGGAACTTTTCTCACCTCCATAGGCAAATAGTTAGCTTTCTTTTGGTTTCCAACTTGAAGGCAAGGAAGATGAGTATACTGAATGGTGAAACCATACATCTCTTGGAAGTATTCAACTACTGATTTCATGGTTGAATTGTCATCAACAGGAAATCTGAAGATATGTATAATTGTTATTTGGTGGAACAAGCATAACTATAAGAAGTTACAACTTCTGAAAACTTTCCACAGGTTAAGAGTGAAAAGAAAAAAAATTACACAAGTTCTCTTGTAGGTTGAGAAGTCAATCCTGAGACACGATATTTTCTTCGTACACTCCCTCTGTGCGTTACTTCAACTTTAACTCCTCTAAGGGCTTTCTTGATCTGTTAAATAATCTTAAATTGATCAATATCATCTAAAATTCTAAATTAAAAAAAAATAAATTAGTGACCTTTGTCCTTATAGAATGTACCTTTACTCGATCAGCATCAGATAGCAGTCTTGACAACACATCTTTTCCTAATAGCTGGCCAACAAAATCCACTACTGGAAGAGGCTCAATAAATGCAGCAGAAGCCATATCTACAATTTTCAAGAACAAAATGAGGAGTTATCAAAGGATATTAGGATAATAACCTAAATTTAATTATACTTTCAACAGATGATCAGTAATTACTAACATACCAATATTCAGAGAAAGGCCCATCTGAGTAGGCCTTATGCTCTGGTAAAATCCACACCAAGACTCCAATCCCTCTCCAAGCCGTTGAGGTGTTCTAATATCAGGTGAAAAAAATGACCTCCCAATGGGGCAAAACCTTAAGAAAAAAATGCAACCTTTGTGAGAAAAACATCAAGTTTCACGGAAATATCACTCATGAAGTTTAAGAATTATGAGGTATTCACTATAGCTACCTCTTAGTTGATAGTTCTCTAAGTACAATATCAAGAATCTGAAGCGCCTCCTGCGGAGCATCAGCGCGTTTACCAGCTAGAAACTGACCCAAGTGATGCAAGTTTGCCCGAGCAACAAACTTGATCACCACTCTGTATTCTCTTTCCCTTCTGAAAAATGGCCCATGTGTCAATTGAAATTGAACTCATTCAAAGTTTAAAACGCATAACGAGTTGAGCAATCAAGTATGCAAGTGACATGGAAAGATTCAGGCTATTATGATTTATCTACCATTATGTCTTCCTCTCTTCCGTTCTTTAAAATGAGAAATGAAAGTGATGACATTATAAATTTAGGGTCTGGCCAATCACAGCCAAAGGGAGAAGAAATTAAGGAAAAGAAAAAAATGCAAAGTGATGACAATAAATCCTTACTTGGGACCATTAACCCCATCCTCTTCATCTACAAGCTTAATTTTAAATTCTCTCCAGGAAAAGGGAAGCTCTCCTGCTGTGTACAGTCCTTTTCTGCCATCATATGCAGGAAGTCTCATCCCTAAGTCAGACTCTTTGTACAGTCTCACAAGTTCTGCCATGATGGCCCTGTTTACGGTTCTAGACGACACTTCAGGGGTAATAGTGACCTGTAAAATACAGTAAAACCACAGACGGTATTATTATTTATTAAAGCAAAGAGGGAAGGAAACAATAAGAACAAAACCTCCTCAGGCCAAAAATTAAAGAGGACTCATAAATGGCACTACAATAATAGGACAGGGCAAAAACAGAAGCTCATTGAATTTCCCATCTGCAATTGAACAGCACATATAAGAGGAAAAACGTAGAAAATAATACTGTCATTAAGGACCCAATTAATTTTTTTCCCACTGTACAAAGCTGTTTCACTTACATCATACTGGTTCAAGTCCTTGTCTGGTAACTCTGCAAAGAAATGGTTAGCTTTCACTAAGCATTTTGTCCCAACTTGTCCGTATCCAGGCCTAGGAGCAAAACTCAAGGATTTGCTTGAAGTAGGAAACCCCATCACTAAATCACAAGTGTTGTTGTTGTTGCCGCCATTTTCAGCAGACCCATTTGCAGTATTTGATGATGCTAGCGGTTTATTCGCTACAGTGCAAGGTCGGCAAGTGGGTCTCATCAGAACGTCTCCTTGATCAAACTTCCGGCCACCTCGGCTCCTTCTTCTTCCTCTGTTCTTCGCCGTCGCCGGCGGCGGAGCTTGGCTATGGGGTTTCCCGGCGCCGCCGTGGGGTTCTTGTGGTGGTGGTGGACCCTTGCCATTTTGGACAGTTTTTGGTGCTTTCTTCACTGGATTCATGGAGTTTTGCAAGTGGGTTTTGATCACAAGATGCTGCTCAGAGCTTTCTTTCATCTGTCTCACTGGCATACTGACGTTTGTTTTGCTTGTTGAGCGATAATGGAGAAAAGATGGATAGATAGATTAAAGATTAAAGCAACCTTGTCGAAGAAGGCGGTGACACAAGCTTCAGCAAATGCCAATTGAACAGAAACCACTTTCTCGTCTTTTGGTTTTTGTGTATACTTGTATCTGCCGCACACTACCGTTGTTTCAGCTACGAATACACAAAAAAAATGTCGGATAAAAATGTGCAGTTATAGCAGTAAAGTGTGCGCAAAAAATGACTAGACGATGAGATTGCTTAAAGATACAAAGTCTAGCATTGTTTAAGATATATATACAAGCGTTATTACTCTTCCGCAATAACTGAAAATCCAACTATTCACCTTTGTTGATTCAGTAAAGCAAACCCCAAAAATATTCAGAAAGGAAAAATCTCGACCAAACTCGACAACAGGAGCAACAATTTTTTTTCCCAGAAAATTGCAGAGACATGAAACCCCAATGCTAATTTGCAGCTAAATTATTAGCTATTTTACACGAAACAAAGAGACCATTTCGATTCTTCGGCTAGCAAACCAATCACCATGAAACCGAGGGAGAAGAATTAATAATTAATAATAATAAAACATTATTAGGTACATGGAAACCCAGGAAATGGAAATATCCAGAAGACAAGACCAGTTCCTTAGGCCTGTACCCCCCTACAAAAGAACGAAAATCACAGAACAAGAGAAGGCAGAAAAAAACACTGGGAAAAAAACATTGGAATAAAGAATTGATCATCGTGAAGACAGATTTGAAACCAACAGGACTAGCTACTAAAAGCGAATAAAAACAGCCACAAGAAAACAAAAATCAGGGACAAACAATATCTTAAGAGGAAGGAAGGAAGGAAGGAAGGGAATGAACATTGAAAAAGGGTATATAGCTAATAAATCACTATCTGGAAGATTTGCAGGTAAAGAGAAAAAAAATGCTCTATTAAATGCCGTGGAGTGTAATGTAAACAAGTCAAACCAAAAATATAAAAATCGATATCAAATCTCACCAACCAGACAGTGAAAATAACTCACCCTATTATTCCTTCCCTTCCTATGATGATGAATCAACAAGGAAGAAAAGAGAGTGTTCTAGAAAGCAAGAAGAAGAGTTCTGTATTCAGATTTTTCAAAGGAAGAACAAAAACAAATTAAAGCGATGGTGAGAAAACAGAGATGATGATGATGATGAATCTTATACACGCATGCAAGCGCTTTTGGTGTTTTCTTTATCACGTGTAAAAGGCTTGTGAGGGCCTGCTCTGCGCTTTTAAATTGCCTACACACACATTTTCTCTCTCTTTCTCTATCTTTCTCTCTCTATATCTATATGTATCTATCTCTCTCTCTCTAAATTTCTCTATCTCTATCTCTCTCTCTCTCTGATCGCGCAGCCTCGGGGACGTACAAAAACCATATATGTAAAAAAGAAAATCTAAAATCTATATTGCCATTATGTAAGCTAGAAAGAGAAAGAAGAGAGAGAGAGAGAATGAGTCCAAAAGAGCTACTGAGTAATATAAAAGCAATCATACAAGGAAGAAGAATAATTCGAACTTGCAGTCCTCTCTCTTGCAGGCTTCCTTCTTTCTCTCTCCTATTTCTCTGCTGCTTTTCTCTTTCTTTCTCTCTCTCGTTCGAAAATTTTCTTGCCAATTTTCTCGGCTCCCTATGGCATTGTTCCTAACAAAGAATTATTTTGTCGTTATATTTTTTTTATTATACTTTTTTCTTTAGTTCATTTCTTAGACTAAACTAAACTCAAACTATGAATTCTTTTTTGTTTGGAAAATTAATTTGTCAAATTGTGAATTTGGTCATGTAACTTTGCTTCATGTCTTAAATCAGTCATATATATTTTTTTTTGGCCAAAGTGCAATATTGGTCCTATAACTTTGCATGAGTTCCAAAATCAGTCCATAAGTTTTTTCGTCTCAGATTTGGTCCCATAAGTTTGAAAAATTCTCACCGTTAGTCCTATCAATATTTCCGTTAAATTTTTCCTGTTAATGCTGATGTGGCATGATGACTGGGATATTGATGTGGCAAGTTTAGATGATGTGGATAAAAAAGGACTATTATGCAAAAACTAATAACATTTTAACAACAATAATAAAAAAAGGACTACTATGCTACGCGTCGTTTTGCTCCCTCCTGCCAAAGATACATTGCAACCTTTTCATCTTCATTCTTCTAACTTCTCAGACTCTACCTCACTCAAAGTCCATTAATCTCTTTCATCTCCAACAACAACGCTCGAGGTTAGGGTTTCTAGGGTTTGAAATTTCTAAACGTTTCTCTCGACAGCGTGAGAGAGTGCGATTGGTAGCCTCGTCGTGAACCAGCGCCGGAGAAGTTGTCGGAAACAGAGACACCGTCGTCGGAAACAGAGACATCGTCGTCGGAGCCATTATTGAGGTATTTATTCCTATTTCGTTTAGGGTTTCGACAGTTTTAGGTCCTTTCTAATCTTCTCCATTTTTCATGGTTACTTTGCAGTTGGTTAGTACCATTTTGAATAATGTTTGAGTCCTTTGTTGTGGATAATGATTTTGCATGACTGGTATACGTTTAGGGCATGATCAGTTGTGATTTTAAGTTAGATTTGTGTTTTAGAGTGGGTTTCGGTGGTTATTTATGCTTATTTAAGTTAGATGTCTCTTTTTACTGATGTTACTAAGTTTTTTATTGTGTTAGGGCTTGTGTATTGTTTCTTAAAAACAGAGGTTGCAGAAACTGTGTATTTTTTAGTTCGTATTTTGTATTTTGAGTTGTATTTTGTTCTTATTCTATATTTTTGATTTGTATTTTGTTCTGACATTAGTTTTTGTTTGCTTGCTTTAAGAATGTGGGAGGTTTTCACTGTGAAAGTTTATCATGGTGGTCATTGGGTGAATAATGGACATCTGCTTGTTTGACATTGAGGATGATCTAAAAGCGTTAGGGTATAGCAACAACTATAATATGATGTATGCCAACCCATTTCTTGAATTGTCGGACAATGCTTTAAACCCAATTACAGGTGATACACAAATGGTGAAAATGAGTGAGATTGGCAAGGAGTTTGGGACAGTGAGCATCTATGTTGTGGATGCTGAGGATAGAACTAAGAAAAATGATGGTAAATCTGAGAAGCAGAGTGATAGAACTAAGAAAAATGGTGACAAAGGCAAATGTGTGGTTGTGGATGTTGCTGCTATTTCTGAAGATGTTGAAGATGAATGGGCTGATGAAGACATCTTTAATGCTGCTGCTGCTATTTCTGAAGATGAATCAGATGAATCGTATTGTGAAGTCACTAGAGGCTTGCCTAGAAAGAGAACTCCAAGGGGGCTTTCGGACAATGAGTATGAATCAGATGTTTTGGATACAGATGGGTCTGATTCTGAGGATGATGTTGAGAAGCCTAACTTCCCAAGATTTAGGAAAATGAAGAATATGTCAGAATTCAAATGGGATATAGGCACTATATTTGCATCAAAAGAAGAATTTAAGACTGCAGCTATAGATTATTCTGTTCATGCAGGTACGCCTCTATTATTATTCTTCTGACTTAAATCTGTCATTGTTATTTAATTGATTATATTATTAATCTCCAATTGTATCTTTCTTATATTTAATAGGAAGGTCAGTGAAGTTTGCAAAGAATGACAACATACGTTGCCAAGCTGTATGCACAGGTGGCAACAAGTGTAGTTGGCAAGCAACATGCAGAAAACTTGTAAATGAAGATACATGGCAACTGCGTTCTTGTTTGAACCACCATAAATGTTCTCGTGCCTTAGACAATCCCATCTTGTCTGCTTCATGGTTGGCAAAGAACCTTGACAAAAAGCTTAGGCAGAATCCAAATATGCGGCTAAATACCATTAGATCTATGGCAAAGGAGAAATGGAATTGCAACCTCTCTATAAATAAGGCTTCTAGAGCAAGGAAGCAAGCGATGGATAAGATTAGGGGTTCCATGACCGAACAATTTAGAAGGATAAATGACTTCTGTGAGGAACTCTTGAGGAGTAACCCAGGTTCTACTGTAAGGCTAACAACCATTAGACGACCAGATTACGATCCTGAGAATGAGAAAGTTGGAGATGAACCCAACTTTCAGAGGTTGTATGTCTGCTTCGCTGCTTGCAAGCTGAGTTTTATGAGTTGTCGGAAGATTATTGGGTTAGACGGGTGCTTCTTAAAAGCTGGATATGGTTGCCAATTACTCTCTGCAGTTGGGAGAGATCCCAATGATCAATTTTTGTTGAGCTGTGATTTGGTTGGTCAAATTGAAATTCAACGACTTTTGTTTTTTTTCCTTTTATAATAAAATATTTTTATCATACAAAGTTAATTGGATGTTTCTTTTTTTTTTTTT
>QANZ01035076.1:0-12681 GCA_003254925.1 Chamaecrista fasciculata
AAAGGGAGATAAAGGAGGTTTAACTGGACATCCAAACGGGGCCTCATGTACTGATTGTTCATAAAGCTAGCCGAAAAGCACATAACTTAAAAAGTTTTTTTTTTGACTTTTGTTAATGTGGGTGCTGCGCTCTTCCAAAAAATTAATTATATTTTGGTATAGATTAATTAAATAGTAGATATTGATTATTGATGAAGATCAACAAGAAAAAGACTAGCTAGCCAGTGCATGTATGCATTTCCAAGAAAAAACACTAAAGAGAAAAGAAGGCCCGGTGCAGTGGTACGAAATCGTACGTACATCGTCAGCTTATGATGTTACTAAAGGACGCTATAAGGAAAAGCAAATCTCAACTACATTCAACGAATGAACCAGAATTGATTCATTAAGATTTGGAAAAATGGGCAAATTAAAGTGTTATTAGTTAACTTTAAGGGCACATCATGTTAGAAATTTGCATGATATTGGCTCACAGACTCTCATCTTCAAACTTGGTGTGCAAGCGTTTGACATATTGACGCTTGTCGGAAAATTAAAAGGTAAAAGGAAAAATAAAGAAGATAGCAATATATATAAATACACCTACCAAATATCAATATTAGCTGGGGAAAGTAGTTAGTTGGTGCTATGCTATATATATTTTTATATTCTAGAAACTTTGTATAGGATCATCACCGGCCATTATCACTACAAGAAACTGAAGTTTTGGTGGCAAATTTTCGGTGACAAAATAAAAATTAGCCACTGAACATGCCAATAATAAGATTTTTGCATACTTTCAGTGGCAAAATCCTATAATTTGCCACTATAAGGTAATCGGTGGCGAAATTTAATTTGCCACTAAAACCCTTTAGGTGGCAAATTATTGAAATTTGCCACTATAAGGTAATCGGTGGCGAAATTTAATTTGCCACTAAAACCCTTTAGGTGGCAGATTCTTGAAATTTGCCACTATAACATAATTGGTGGCGAAATTTATTTTGCCACTAAAACCGTTTAGGTGGCAAATGACTGAAATTTGCCACTATAAGGTAATTGGTGGCAAAACTGAATTTGCCACTACAGTTGTTAAGGTGGCAAATTATTGAAATTTGCCATTGAAAAAGAGTTATTTGATGGCAAAATACTTGTTTGCCACCAAAACAAGATATTGGTGGCCATTTTACTTTCGCCACTGATCAATTTTACAATTGTTGATATATAAAATTATGGTCAAAGTGTCATTTTAGTCCTAAATGTATGTCCTAATGTTCATTTTGGTTCATTATGTTTCAAAATGTTCAAATTGGTCCTAAATATTGACAAAATGTTTCATTTTGGTCCTAAATATGTCTCAAACCAACCATATTCAATAGTTTGGACCAAAAGGAAACATTTTGCCAACATTTAGGACCAATTTGAACATTTTGAAACATAATGGACCAAAATGAACATTAGGGCATACATTTAGTTCCAAAATGAACCTTTAACCTAAAATTATTGAGTGGGAAGCGAAATTTTTTGGTACCAAAATTATAGATGGCAAATATTTTTAATTGGCCACTCAAGTGATTTCAGCAACTTTTTCCATTGAAAGCTATTTGAGTGGCAAAATTGTAATTAATGTCATTTATTAATTGTTTATTTATTTACTTTTTTTGTTAAAAAATTCTCCAACTTCTCTCATCTTGCCTTTATAGTTTATACCTCGCGCCGTTCTCATTTTTCTTCTCCCTCGCAGACCAATTTTGTTTGCGCTCACTTCCCTTCTCCCTCGCAGACCATACGCTTGTTGGTGAACCCCGATTCAAGTCGTTGCTGCTGCTGAACGACGACGCCTTCTCAGGTTTTAATTTTCTCTCCTTCTGAAAATCGAAAAATGGAAAGCCTTCTGAAACATTTGCTCTCCTCTTTCAGCAACCACTCCCTCAAAAACCCTTAACTCTCACAAGATTCCAAGCCCAAGACGCTCTGCTTCTCAATCTGAGGTATTCATTTCTTTTTCTTTTATTCCTGGTTACTCGAAAACCCTATTTGAGAACAAGTGTGGTTTTAATTAGGGTTTTCGAGTGTGTGAGATCCTGGAGTTTTGGAATTTAGTTTTTGGGTGCTTAGAAATAAAATAAGTGATTTTTAGAATTTTAGATGGATTTTCAGGCTAGTTTTAGACCAGAATTAAGAATTTTTAGATTACAATTTTTAGAAATTAGTGAACCCAAAAATTTAGAATTTTAATTGGTATTGATTGTGACTTTACTTGATTGGGACTTGGGATGTTGGACGTTTGATTAGTCATGACTCGTGATGAGTGAGTGGGTGTTTAGATGATCTCTGATCTGGTATATATATGACTTCAGAATGACATGAAAATCATTAACACATATGTAACTAGAATTAGGGACTTGTACATATAACTTAAACGCATCTTCTCTGTATATATCAACCATCTCTAGCTCTCCTATTTACATCATAATCAAGGTTCTCCAATTCATCCATACATGTGCAATTCTTTCTTTCTTTGATTTAAAAGTTGATAACAAGATCAATAACATTTTTAATTTAAAATGTCTGTGTATTCATATGTACTCATTTGTCTTTCATTAATTCTTAGCTCTTCTTCTTTCCCCCATTGACATAATCTAAGAAAGTAAGAATGGCCTTCACCTATTATATATATATATATAGGGGCAACTTTAATTTTTCTTGCATGTTCTTCTTCCTTCTTTATAAATTTTTCCACATGCAAAGTTGTGACTTTTTTAAATCTTCTGTTTGAAGGGTCAACTTCATACTGATGCAGCATATAGTAGCGAAGAACGGAGCCAAGGAGAAGATTAAGATGCTAAGGATCAAAGTTTTATTTATACTATTATTATGTATATGTGTTTGGAACTTGACTTTGTCATATACTTAAATTAGGATGTTAATTAAAAGTTTGTGTGTTTTGTACCTGGAACACTTTGTTCTGTTTTTAAATTTGTAATGACTGTGAATTTTATAAAAAATGTCATTTATGTTAATATTTTTGTTAAATGTAGTTTTTTAGAAATTTTAATTTCAAATAAGATATATAAAATATAAAAAAGGGCAAAATTGTATTATCTATGGCAAAAATAAAATTTGCCACAAGAGGATAATTTGCAACCAATAGCTACGGTGGCGAAATGTAAATTTGCCACCAATAGCTTCAGTGGTGAAATAATTTCGCCATCGATGAATGTTTTGAATGGCTAATTGTATGATTTTTTGTGGCGAAATTCTATACTTTTAGTGGCTAAAAATTTTGCCACCAAAAATAAGATTTAGTGGCGAAACGTTATTTTGCCACCGAAGGCTTCGCCGGCGAGGCCTAGGCCGACAAACAGGGTGGCAAAAAAATTTCGCCACCGAAGCTCTTCAGTGGCGAAATTTTGAGTTTTGGTGGCGAAAATTTTCGCCACCGAAACCCGTGTTTTTTGTAGTGTATATACAATGGAGCAGTTGAACGAAGAAGGACGAGGTCTATTAAAAGTCCAAGAATATAGGATATATATATATATATATGCATGGTGATACGAGTCCCACATGTAATTAGCTAAAGGTAAAGCACTATATAAGGTCTTAGGCTCTCTAACTTCAACAGTTAGCTTTTGAGGTGTGGTTCTCCCAAAGGCTTATACTCGTATCAATTGGTGCTTTCATTGAGAGCCGACTGACACGGAGGGGGCGACCTATAGGCTGGAAGTTGAATGGGCCGCCGTGGACGTCGGCTTTTAAAGGGGTATGTAATGATACGAGTCCCACATCGGGTAATTAGCTAAGAGTAAAGCACTATATAAGGCCTTGGGCTCTCCAACTTCAACAGCTAGATTTTGAGGTGTGGTTCTCCTAAAGGCTTATACTCGTATCAATTGATGAATGATACGAGTCTCACATCGAGTAGTTAGCTGATAATAAAACACTATATAAGGCCTTAGACTCTCCAACTCCCGAGAGCTTGTACACGTATCACATGGCATGGTGTGAAGTGTGAATCTATTTGTGAAAATGGAATCAATTAATATTCGAGAGACAATAAATGGAAGAGTCATGATTATATAAAACGTAACACGTAGTACGTAGCTACAAATTAACTACTAGCTAGATATATATAAATAGCTTTTAAAGGGATAATATATACGAATGTCGAACATGGCCTCGTTCGGTGTTTTTGGATCTCTTTCATTACTTTATGCCCATAATTAATCAAAGCAACTCGTAAATCTTTCCAAGAATTCTTACCCTTTTCGTCGCCCTCGTTTTAATTAATTAATCCAAATTTTCTTGGATGCATGTACCATTTTTCTTTTTGGTTCACCGCTGAGTTTTAGAGACAATTATATGTGATGTCATCTATCGCTATCAAATATTCCGTTAAAATGAAGATTAGTTTTAAAGTGAATTTTAATAATCATGGTTGTAATAATCGTGACAAATAATTTTATCTGCTAATAACTTGGTAAGCACCATACTTCCTCGAAGTAAAGCTCCAAATATCATGTGGGTAACCCAAAAAAAATGTCCTATCGATCAATAAAATTTGCTTAGTCTTTTTAAATGTTGACTGTTGAGACAATAATAAAAGGATATAAATGAAATGAGAGTCAAAATGGTTGAGAGCTGGAGTTATCTGTAACAAAAATCACAAAAATACCATATAGTCTCCTATATATATATATATATATAGAAATGGAAATACAGGGCTGCCTATTTTTTTTAGTTTGAATTAATATAAAACTATAACGTGTGTGTATGTGTAAATGTAGCAGTGATATTCCAGATTTTTCTTTTACCAAATAATGAATTAACTGATAAGATACTAGAAAGAAATTAATCAGAATAATCACAAAGGTAGGGATGACAATTTTTTTTTTTGAATAATTAGGGTACGCGTCTATATTCGTCCGAAAAAACTATTCGGTACCCGTCAAATATCGGATATTAGATATGGTACGGGTAGTGAAAACCAAATATTTTTCGGATATTGGGCGGATACGGATATTGCCCTCGGATACCCTATATCCGTATGAAATGAACGAATAGTTAGGGTATCGAATATATATTCGATACCCTATTACTTATTCAATTTAATATTTTACATTCAATTTAATATTTTACATATGATTATTTCAATTTAATTAATTGTTTTTACATATATTTTTAATATAAACATTTTTTAGTCATTTTATATTTAATTTTTTATTTTAAAAAACAAATTTAAAATATAAATCAACAATAATTTCATTTATTTATTTTAGTTGATGGATACCGGATATTGGGTACCTGATATATCCAATTTATAAAATAAAATATCTTACCCATATTCATATTTTTTTTAAGATATTTAGGGTACTCATTGCATACCGAATCTCGGATATGGTACGAATACGAATATTGATTTATCAGATATGTATATGGTACAAATATTCGATAGGATGAACGGATACGAATATGGATAGTGACAAAATCATCTAATACCCTACCCGTTGTCATCCCTACACAGAGGAGAGAGAGTAGTTATAAAAGGTATTATAATTATTGTAGCATGCAGATCAAATAAAATGTCGTCGACAAACTAGTTTATTGTAATTGAGGTTAAATTGCACCAAGACTTCACGAGTTTTAAGTTAGGGGAATAAAATACCCCCGAGTTTTAAAACTTGATAGACAGACCCCCTGAATTTTCAATTGTGCTCATTTAGTACCATTGAGTTTTAAAACTTGACAGACAAACCCCTTGAACTTTCAACTTTATTTATTTAAGGTCCTCGAGTTTTTTTTAAAACGAGACTATTTAAGGTCTTACGTGAGCAAAGTTGAAAGTTCAAAGGGTCTATTTGTCAAATTTTAAAACTAAAGGGTACTAAGTGAACACAATTGAAAACTCAATGGACTTGTTTGTCAAATTTTAATATTCAATGGTGTTTTCTGCCCCCAAGTTAAAAACTCAGTGGGTCTGTTTGTCAACTTCTAAATTTAAAGGATACTAAGTGAACACAATTGAAAACTCAAGGGACTTAGTTGTCAAATTTTAATATTCAATGGCGTTTGTTGGCCCCAAGTTAAAATTCTGGGAGTCGTAGTACAATTTAGCCTATAATTAATTAAACTACTCAAGTATATGGGTTCCTCCAATGGTCATAAGTAGAATTTGGCTTGGGGTTAGCAATGATGTTGATTCATTGAACATAAATATTATAATATACATTCTTCATAAATTCAAGTTGGCTTGGAAGCCAAAGAGTCACACATTCATGTATCGATTCAATGAATGAATGAATCATGAAAGACCTTCTTTATACTATATTATATATCTGAGGACTTTTATGGTCGGTCAAAAATAATTTAATTAAAAATTATAAAAATTAACATGTGAACATATAATGGGAGAGAGAGAAAGTTATGTGGGCATATAATAAGTGAGAGAAATAGTGGATGAGATTAACTTCCCACAATTTTAAATTAATAAACTTACAATAAAAATTTAAACAATCAAATTTTATTATAAAATATAATTTTTTTAATTTTAAAATTGTAGTAATAAGTATTAAATTTAAATTAATATTTGTATACCCGTAAGGGCATGCAAAAGACCCTAGTAATTATAATATGTACAAATTTTAAGGTTAGACGACTATGATGTGAAGTTTGCTTTTGGACATGAGATACAATTTTTGAGCTAATATATAAGATGATGACACATGGAAGCTTGACTTAAAGAATAGGTCTCTAAAATATTATGCATATTTATGTTTTTTACCCACCAAATTTTGATATTCAGCTTTAAAATCGATCTAGGCTAAACAAAAAATCGTACTCGAAACCTGGCATCAATAAACATTAGAAATAAATTTTAACACCCTGCGAGAACTCTAAGTTTTTTTTTTTTGAAAATGCGTTTATGATTAAATTCTTACTTAAAAATAATTATTTATTTCTTAATTATTACAATTCTTTAAAATAAAAATTTCATTTTATATTTTGGTCAATATTATAATTTCATATAATTTGAGAGATTAAACTTTAATTTATCAAAAAATATGAAATTTACTTCTTAACAGATTGTCTATTTATTATTAAACATCATTAGGTCGCATCATTGATTATAATTGTGCCACATTATCTATTGCAGGTTAGACTATCCCCAAATTTTAATTGTTCTATATGATTGTATGAAAAACGTTGCATTGTGTGAAGAATATTTTTGAAAAAAAAAAGTAGGCGCGTCACATAATGAATGAAGTGAAGTAATAAGGAGAGCACAAGAGACATATCCGTATAGGGTACAAGAGACATGATTGGAAAACTAACAAGGGAAGTGTAAGTGAGTAGTAGGAACTAGGAAGCGTAAGTATTAATTTTATACAAGAGTAACAAAAATCGTAGAGCGTATAGTATATAACATAACATGAAACAAGCATGGTGTTAGCAATATAATGTAATGATAATTGATTGATGAGAATCAAGGAAGACGCGGGTGCAATGTGGTGCGAAGGGTTTGTACGAGATCCTTTGCCGTGATACAGTGTTCCCTGTCCTTCTGGCAGAAATTAATTAATCAAAAACCAAAATTGTAACGGGTTAATTGAAATTTACAAAATTATTAGCGATTAAAATGCAGTAGGGTACCTGAGCTAGAATGGTGATAAAAAGGGTGGTATTGGCAAAGGGAAGAATGGTAGTAGTACGAAGAGTGAGATGCAGATTTTGCAAATGAGTGAGTATCGCAGTCTCACACCCTTTGTGTCTCTCACAGTGGATTCTGATGAGTACCTCTTCCCCCGATACACTGGCTTGGATTTCTGGCAGGTGAAGATTGCCGTCTTCTTCGCTCTTCATGGCCACCTGTTCTTCCAGAACCTTCTCTCTCTCCTTCAGTTCCTTCACATACTTTATTGCATCTCCTAAGATTGACGCCTTATCCATCTGTACTTTTGAATTGGTTTCAATAACACGTAGTTGATGATGAACTGAAGAAAATTGTATATAGATAGAGATATACCTTTTGGAGGCCAGGAATGATGGCGGAAAGAGCAATGAATCTCTGGTTGAGTTTTTCCCTTCTTTTTCTTTCGGCCATGACGTGTTCTTGAGCTTGGACTGCGTTTCTGGTCATGGTGCTGCCTCCTCTGTTTTCAAAATCCAGAATGTAGTTTTGGGTGTCATAGTCTACTTCCTCGAAAGAAATGAATTTGGAGGATGAATCCGAAGCAGAGGAGGAACAAGGGTTTTTATTGGTGTTTGACTGTTTGGGGGGTCTTGGTGGATATTCTGCTGCTGGACTCTGTCTTTTTTTGGAACTCATGACCACATTGTTACTGTCGTTTTGACACGAGTAGCTGTAGCTCTCTTCCAACGAGTATTGGAAATCATCCTCAACCACATTATTCATCGGGTACTGCTCCAACAATGTCGGATCCACCGTTGATGCCTGTTAATACAATTCATACATATATATAATCATCATTTAATTAATTATGGTTAATTAGGGGTACAATTACTTACGAGATCCGGCAAGTACATGGTGGAGAATATTTCCATCATCTATGTATAGCAGTCGTAGAGTGTGGAGGAACTAGGTAGCTGACCTTGAAAGAAGAAAAAATGAAGGAAGAGGGAAGAAGCTAAGGACGATGGATATGATATGATATGATTTGCAGAAGATGGATGTTAATTCTTAACTGTGAGAAGAAGATATATATTGCATTGGAAGAACAAAGTTGTTAAATTATTATATAAAAAGATGGGACTAGACTCTAGAGGGATCACACGAATGAACGACGTACACGGTATACGCCAGCTAACTTCGACCCCGTATTCCTGGAGACACGTGTGAAACTGGAATGCCATATGGTATAAGTGTATTTATTTATTTTGTGTAAACTACTACTACTACTACTACTACTACTGTTGCAATGAATGTGAAGCACTGTTCAATATTTCATCCTTCTTTCCGGTAGCGACTTCTTCATGGATGCGTTTTAGTCAAATACTGGGTTCTTGTGGTTGAATTCAATTCCACACATTATTTATTCCTCATCCAGGTTGAATTCAATTCCATGATATTCGTTTCTCATTCCCATGCCTCCTTTCCAATATCATGCAAATTAAAGTCTTTCTTACCTACCAATACCAACACCAACACCATTTATACGCGTATCTTTTCTCCCATTTTCCTCTCCTTTCTTCTTCTTACTACTTAGCTTATTCACTCTCGTATATTAATTAGCTACTACTTCTTATTAATATTCCTCAATTATGCTCCCACAAAAAAAAAAGAAAAAGATAATTTGAAAAAGAATAGTCCATGTGATTTGGCTTATCTACACCATGGTATTTTTTTATGCGAAAGGTTGCAAATATTGGAGCCCTATCACTGAAGACAGTAGGTGAAAATCTCATTTCAATTATTATTAAAGGACCAAAATGAAATATAGTGTAAATATTAATTATAATAACAAAAATGAAATTTTTACTTGCCACCCTCAGTTAATTTTTAGGATAAATTCCACTTTGATACCCTATTCTATGGACAAATTCTACTTTTGTACCATGTTCTTACAAAAGTAATATTTTGGTACCCTGTTATTTGGATCAATTTCACTTTGGTACCCTAAAAAAAATAAAATAGGGTAACAAATAGTGAAAGAACAAGGTACCAAAGTGAAATTGGTCCAAAGAATAGGATACCAAAATGTCACTTTTAAAAGAATATAGTATCAAAATGATCATTTTTAAAGAATAGAACATCAAAGTGTCACTTTTAAAAGAACATGATACTAAAGTGGAATTAGTCCAAAAACTTTCAAAATCTCGCTTTAATTGCCCCCCTCCTCCATTTGCTCACAATTTTAAACACAGCAAGAGACCATCCGTTGTAAAATTGATCAATCGAGTACCCAAGTAACACCCATTATATATTGCTTCCATTACCAAAACTAACGCTTCTATAACTATATTTTCTTTTTAATAAGTGACGATACACAATTGGTAGCTAGTAATACTAATTAAGAACGAAAATGATTCGGCGGTGGCGGATATCGCGCAGTGAAATTAACCCCCTATTTTTTCCAATTTCAATTTATTACCATTACATATATATATATATACGTGTAATATAATTAAGTGAAGTGACTTAATAATTAGAAAGAACGACAATAATAAAAGGATGAATAATTCTAGAAAGTCTCTGACCTAGAGGCTAGAGACAAGAGATCTCACACACAGATAAGTAGAAAGCGACGCCTGTTGACACCAAGTGATGAAGTGAGTGGCTGCCACCACGAGATTACCAGTGAGTGAGTATTTAACTATTTATTAGTGCGTGATAGAATGTCACACACATCTTCACGTACTATTGTACTCACTCCTCACTTCTCACCTCCATCCCTATTATTTTTCCCCCATCAATTTAAAACTCACTTGTCACTTTCTCAAAAAACTGACTTCTCATTTTTATATCATCATTTATGTAAAGTGCTTTTTTCACCGTATATGTATATTTATAATGATAATAATATCAATCATCTCTTAAATTCTTTAATTCTTTTGTGTGCAAATTCTTTAAAATTTAATTTTTTAATAATTCAATATGATCCAAACAGAGTTAGATTACTTGTTGGATGAAGTTTTTAATGTTGGACTAAAAATTATAATTCTTAATGAAAACATAATTTTAGTATTTTGGACATAAAACAATCCAATTAAAAGTTAAAAATTGAAATATTTTTCTAAAGTTTAAAGCTGTCATTTAGCTGGCCGTTACAAACGTCAATACAACGAAGCAATGTGCGCTCAAGTTGGCTCAAGAGTACTTCACTCATCCTCGTACAGGACTATGTATGGCTATACTTTATATTTTACATAGATCAAAATTTTCGTTTGGTCGCTAGTATTTACCTTAAATTTTGTTAGTCCCTATTATTTCTTCTGATATCTTTTGGTCTTTAATATTTTTTAAAATTTTGTTTTGAGTTTTTAACTATTAAATATAATCATGTCTCTCTCGCTTCAAGTCTAAATAAGACGAAATCAAACTAGTTACACTTGATGAATTTTTTTTTTCTATTATCCATTTGGAATGTAAATAAACGAGTTCAAATCAAGTCTAAATTAGGACCAAAATTAAACTGGGCAACTTGTTTCATAAAGTTTTTTTTTGGAAGACAAGACAAGGCCTAGACTACATAAAGCATATTAGATAAACTAGAGCTATAAATGCATAAAAAGCGGGTAAGATTAAATTTATGGGGCGTCGCATGGAAACGGTAGTTGTTCTGACGACTGATGTTGATGATGTCTTCAATGAGAACTTCGTGCCTAAATCCCACATTCTTGAAATTGTGGCCCGTGATAAGTCCTTTTTGGGGAAAAATCAAAGCATCCTTAATTCCCAGGCGTTGAAGCCGGAGAAGACCCTTTCGGATACCGATGAGGCACGTGACAATGATATCTTCAGTTGTGTTATTCTGGTGATGGAATTGTAAGTGAGCCATTCCATCTTGAATATGAAAAACTCCCATGTGGTTGATCCTCCGGTTGCGATCCTTAACCCAAGCCAAATACCAGATAACCTCAGCATTATTGTCGCAGGAAGAAATGATGTCACTAGGGATCCGCGGGTGCTTGATCGTAATACCAGGCTTGGGGACTTGAATACATTGATGGAGGTCGATCATACGATTCCACCTGGCAAGAATCTCTTCAGAACACGGTTGCTTGTTCTGAAATCTAACTTCAAATCTGTGGGAGTAAATTGCCCAGGAGAAAATGAGAATTTTGACGAACAGATCTCTGTCATTAAAAATTGTGTGAAGCCACTCACAGAAGTCGCCGTTATTGATGTAGCCGCTCCTGACCCCAAGAGATGAAGCAAGCCAGGTTCTTCTAGTGAAATTGCAACCAAGGAATAGGTGGTTAACATCCTCCAAAACCTCACATCCAAAGGGACAGTTCCCATCAATATTAAAATGTTTCCTGATGAGCTTCGCCCCTAGGGGAAGAGAGTCGTTTAAGCATTTCCACCCAAACATGAGAACTTTGGGTAGACTAGGTAATCTCCAGTAACTATTCCAGTCAAACTCAGCGATATGGTTTCGGTTAAGTAAGGATTGATATTCCTTCTTAGTACTGTAAATTCCATCACTCGATTTGTTCCATATCAATTTATCTTGAACGCCAGTGCAGGAGATAGGAATATTTAAGATGAGTGCAGCAGAGGGATTGTTATAACAGTTCAAAACGGCATCTCTGTCCCAACACCCATTCCCATCAGTTAAGTCCCTGACGTACCTGATGTTCTCCGTGGTTCTATCTGGTTTAAACCAACAGCTATCAGAGAGCTTGATTTTTTCCCCATTTCCAATCCTCCACTTGCAAGCTAGTTATAATTGATTAGTTATTTCTCTATCCAATTAGAGTCGTCGACAAATAAGGTCAAATAATACTCAAAAAATTGTTATTAGTATTTGGATCAAACCCACATTTGGAGTACTAGTCTATTTGACTTCATTTACTGACAACTCCAATTGGACAAAAAAAAAAACTCGTTAAGAGTATAATACGTAAATTTATTATTTTTTCGCATTCCTACTTGAAACGAGAGAGATATAACCAACTTCATAAAAAAAGTGGCCAAATTTCAGGTTCCATTTGACCTCATTGTCAACGGTTCTAACTGAGCAG
>QANZ01035086.1:2021-20459 GCA_003254925.1 Chamaecrista fasciculata
GGTGGAACCTTTTGCATAGTTATGGGACCAAAATTGCAACAAAAAAAGTTATGGGACCAAAATGAAACCTTTGTCATAGTTATGGGACCAAAATTGCAATCAAAAAAGTTATGGGACCAAAATGAAACCTTTGTCATAATTTTAGGACCAAAAGTGCACTTAAGCCATATATTAATGAAGTGGCTAGCTAGATCAATATCATGGGAGGTGTACTTACATCAAAGCAAATATTATTATATTTTCTCAAGGAAAGTGTCATTAAAGTTTTTACAGTAATACGTAGGCTTTGTGGGGTTAATTCTGAAAACTAAATATTAGAAAAAGGTATATACTTCAGTCTTACTTTATTCGTGAGATTCTAATTGATGTCACTTTCATTCGCTGGCTTGTTATATTTTTCTTCTTATTTTCTATCATCCTTGAAATTTAAAGAAAATATAAACAAAAAACAACCTAAAATGTTACAGTCTTATATATTTTAAAGGTGGGTGAAGAGCACCAAAATACATAAATATAATCAAGGCAAAACACCCTTTCATGCCCCTAACGTTTGCAGTGATTTTCAGTTATGCCCTTAACGTTTCATTTTGTTTAGGTATGCCCTCAATGTGCAACCAAAGTTTCAATTATGCCCTCAATTTTGACTCAATGCACATGTGGTAATTTTTTTGCTTATGTGTCATTTTTTTTGTTTGACTTGATTACGTGGCATCATGACTGGGCATTCTTATTTTTTTTCCACCTTGGCATGATGATTGGATTTACATTTTTGAACATAAAAATTGAGTAAACTAGCAAATCAGTCCCTGGATTTACATTTTTCATCATCTTCATTCATTTTAGTCCCAAATTCTCAAAATAAAATTGTAAAGTGTCCCAAAACACTTCCAAACATTTCAATTTAGTCCTTAAAAGTATTAAAAACCCTAAAACCTAAACTCTAAACCTTAAAACTATAAACCATAAACTCTAAACTCTAAAATTCTAAACCCTAAAACCTTAAACCCTAAAAAATCTAATTTGAGCAATTAGGTCCCTCACCCATTCTTATCCCATTATTCTCAATTCCCCCTCTTTTCATCGTCTTCATTCATTTTAGTCTCAAATTCTCAAAATAAAATTGTAAAGTGTCCCAAAACTCTTTAAAACATTCTCTAAAAGTTCTTGAAGTTCATAATTCATGACATCCGGAACAGAATTGTACTCTTAAGTGATTTGATTTCTTCTCTTTGGTTCAAGCACAAATCCTTCAGCTTCTCTACCTAACAATTCATCAAACTAGTGATTTCAGAAAATAAGATAAATCTAATCCTTCAATGTGAAGTTGAGAACCCTAACAATTAAAAGCATATAAATAACAAACTTAACCAGTTAAAACGAACTTACTTCTTTATTCTTCTCCTCGAGTATCAATTTCATCTCAGCAATTTCTGTCTCCATTTCCTTGTTCATGTTCAACAGCTCCCTCTCACTCCTCAGCACCATCGCCAACGTCCTTGTGTTTCCCTTGACCTCCATCAGAGCCTTCACCTCCTTCTTCTCCGACGACGTTGTTCCCTTTCCGAACAGCTTCTTCTGCAATGCCGAAAACCCTGTGGTCCTCCATGCATTCTTCTTCAAATCCTCAGCTATCAAATCAGACGGAATCAGCAATCCCGCCGTCGTCCGATTCGCGCCGCCGGACTTAGGTTTTTCCGCTGCCTGAATCAGCTATCAAATCTTAAAACCCTAAACCCTAAACCCTAATCACTTAAGATTTAGGGTTTTTAATATTTTTAACATATAAGAGAAAATAATAATACATAGGACTAAATTGAAATGTTTTGAAGAGTTTTGGGACACTTTACAATTTTATTTTGAGAATTTGGGACTAAAATGAATGAAGATGATGAAAAGAGGGTGAATTGAGAATAATGGGATAAGAATGGGTGAGGGACCTAATTGCTCAAATTAGATTTTTTAGGGTTTAAGGTTTTAGGGAATTTTAGAGTTTAGAGTTTATGGTTTATAGTTTTAAGGTTTAGAGTTTAGGTTTTAGGGTTTTTAATACTTTTAAGGACTAAATTGAAATGTTTGGAAGTGTTTTGGGACACTTTACAATTTTATTTTGAGAATTTGGGACTAAAATGAATGAAGATGATGAAAANGATAGATGATGGCCAAATAAGTTGAAGATGTGTGCGAATGGTTTGGTACTGGCTACAACGCACTTCCTCAATTAATTAATTAGACAAGTGTTACATTATTATTTAAGTAACTTTTTTTTTTGCCAGAATTTAAGTAACTTTGTTTTGGCTTTGTTGTTTTGTATTGCACTTTTGGACTTCAGTCCCTGTAGGTAGGAAATACCGAAATAGCAACAAAAATAAAATAAAAATAAAAGGAGAAGTGATCAAGGCACGAGGATTTTCTGTGTAGAAGCTATATATAAAGAAAGAGATGGGCCATATATAACGGATAACGCAATGCATGCTCGTCGACATTAAATAATTGACAATGGAGATTAATGGATGTAATAGTAGTACCTTACTAGAAGATGATTATAAGCTTGGTCTATGTGTTGTGTTGTACCTGCACCATACAAAGACATACCAAATAAAGTCCAAGGCCACTCAGCAATCATATAAATTAAATGAAACATTTAGCTCTTGAGTAATTTTCGTACCTTTGGGAGCCAAAGTGCCGAACTAGAATCTTCCTTTTTTTAATTGGTAGAAATTGACTTCGTAGCAAACCACCCGGGCTCTTCCTAACTTTTGGGTTAAAGAAAAAGTATATCTAAATCAATCAACAAAAAGAAACTATAATTATGGTGTGTCATTGGAAACATATCTATGTCGGTGAGGATTGAGGAAATAATTAACTCTTAATGTTCACACACCTTTAATTTGCTTGATAATTAAGTAGTACTATTCCTTTGGGTTAATTCATTGTGTACAATATTGCAGGGACTTTCGTGACTTGAATTATATGTTAGTACATGTATAAATTATGAATAATTAAATAGACACCGGTTGTTACAAACTAATTCAAATAAAATTATACTTTCAGCACCATATATATAATTAACTACAAGCTTTCGTGTCTAACGAGCACAGAAATATGTATGTAACATTTGATTTGAAATTTGTAGTTATTTAGTGACTAAATAATATATTTTTATTATTCAAGGACTAAATTGTTAGAAGTGTGAAAATTAAAAGACCAAATAATAAGTTTTCACTTTCTTAAATCTCATCTACTACTTTCTTTCTCCCATTCTCTATAGAGTTAGCCAATTATCAAGTTCCACATATTTATTTCTTTTTTTTAATTTTTAATTTAATTATTTTTTACTAACCAAAAACACCCTCAAACATATAATATAACATAGATTAATTAACAAGTCTGATCTCTAGTAATTAATATGAAAATTGATTTGTAAGCAACAAACATAACATGTACACCCCCTCTTTTGATTGAGTTAACCATGCCATTTGGATTTAATTAACAGGCTTACATTTTTGTTCATTTAATGAATTAAGGTTATTCTATAGCTGGCCTAGCTAAACATATTATTTTAAGACATAGTACGACAACAAGGTTTTTTTCTTTTTGTTGATAAGACGACAAGGTTGTTAAGTGGCAATCATTATGGTTTGAATTTCCCACTCGACTTCTTGTTATGTACCTAATACGTTTTTAAAAATGCACTATATGTCCAATTGAAACTTGTAAGTAAGAACCAAAGGACCCTTCGTCTCCAAGCAAATAATAAAGAGAAGGGAGTGACGCGCTTTCTTTTCTCAGTATATATATATACCCTGGAGGATATTTATATGCAGATGAGAGTTAGTCACAAAACCCACCATTATTCTGTGGGAAATTAAAGGAGAAATCAGCAAAAAGCTGAAAAACATGCAGAAGATATTTTCTTTTAGTACGAGTTATGGGGTGTTTGGTATCATTCTATTAGGCCTTATAGTATTGATTGATCCCTGTAATGCTCAGCTGAATTCGAGCTTCTATGCCAACACATGTCCAAACGTGTCTTCGATTGTGCGTAGTGTGATTCAGCAAGCTCTGCAATCTGACCCTCGTATAGGCGCAAGCCTCATTCGTCTCCACTTCCACGATTGCTTTGTCAATGTAAATATTTTATACATACTGAATTGAATAAAAATAGGTGGTGTGCATGGGCGTTTGTTAATCAATATTAACTTTGTTGTTCTGTTAAGGGATGCGACGGGTCGATTTTGCTAGACCAAGGCGGTAACATAACACAGAGCGAGAAAAGTGCAGGCCCCAACACCAATTCTACTCGAGGCTTCGACGTGGTTGACAACATCAAGTCCTCCATCGAAAACTCATGCCCTGGTGTTGTATCTTGTGCTGATATTCTTGCTCTTGCTGCCCAAGCCTCTGTCTCTCTGGTCACTATATATACTCATTTTCAACCTAGCTATAGCATGAGGACTAAAATGAAGTTTTGACCTTTATATATAGATAATAAATGTGTGTTTGATTAATTGCAGGCAGGGGGTCCTTCTTGGAACGTCCTCCTTGGGAGGAGAGACAGTGTGATTGCAAACCAGAGTGGCGCCAACACCTCCATTCCCACCCCTACTGAAAGCCTCGCCACCATCACATCCAAGTTCGCAGCGGTTGGCTTAAACACAAACGACCTCGTTGCATTGTCTGGTAATCTCTTATAACTAATTAACTAATTACTTAATTGAGATGGATGATATATGGGATGGTGATATATATATAGGTGCACATACGTTTGGTCGAGCCCAGTGTCGAACCTTCAGCAACCGCCTTTTTAACTTCAGCGGAAGTGGGAGTCCCGATTCCACCCTCAACACCACTTACTTGGCTACCTTGCAGCAAAATTGTCCTCAAAATGGAAGTGGCACTACTATTAATAATCTTGACCCTTCTTCCCCTGACACTTTCGACAATCATTACTACTCTAATCTCATCAATAATCTTGGCCTTCTTCAATCTGATCAGGAGCTTTACTCCAATTCATCTTCTTCCTTTGTGTCCCTCATCAACAACTTCGCCAACAACCAAACCGCTTTCTTTCAGGCCTTTGTTCAGTCCATCATCAATATGGGTAACATTAACCCCTTCACGGGGTCTCAGGGTCAGATCAGATCTGACTGTAAAAAGGTCAACTCAAGTTAACTAGCTCTATATATATACTTCAATCATTGCCATCCATATATATATGTCATGTATCTGCGTCGTGACTCGTGTGTGGGAATTCATTCCTCAATAATAAATATTTTATATGTCGTCCATCAACATTATTCACTCTTGTGTGCGTGCTTTTCTTCATCATTTTATCTCTTAATTAATTTGTCCGTTTCTCTATATATGCTATGATACCGTTACCACATGTCTTGTGTTGACTGGTATAATCATTGTGGTTCTTGAGAGTGAGTTGACACTCTAATTTCATTTCCGTTACCACATGTCTTGTTTTGACTGCTAACTAAACATGCACTCCATGTGCATTGTTCTAATACTTTGAGTCCTTTTCGGTTTTCACTGGCTGGCTATACACCCTTTGATCTACTCACTATCTTGGGCACTTTAATAAACCCACCCCGCCAAAAAAGAAAAGAAAAGAATTTTGACATTTGTTTCTTTTCTCAGTATAATGCCCACCAACTGTGATTATCCCATAATATGTCTGCTTGATTATTATTATTGTAAATAACTATCACATTTTTCGTTTATTTTTTAAAATCAATAAAAAAAAAAGAGCAAGTAAAGGAGTATCGAGTTATCGATCTCATTCATATACAAGTAGCTTTCTTACACAATACATGGTCTTCATAAGTAAATACTAAAAAAGCCTTGCCTGTGTTGTTGCCGTTACTGCTACACGACAAAATTTAAAAATCCACACCAACAGTAGGGCCTGGTAGGCTGGTATCAATTTTATCTTCCATACGTGTATTTCATATATCTTCTAGACTTCTACTCTTGTGTTTTCTGATATATATTTTTAGAATTAATAGATTTATAAAAGACTATAAATTTTAATGCAAGAAAAATTATAAAACTTAATTTCTCAAATACGTGATAACAATAAAATTACTTGATCTATTTAAACATAAAAACTTAATACCAAAAAAAAATTAAACATAAAAACTCAGATTTAACATCAAGTATAAATTTAACGCATAAATAAATATAAAATACTAATTTTGAAAAATAAAGTTTCGCACATAGGCAATAAGGCGAATAAAAGCATACTAGTAGCATGGGCACTTTAGTCGCTAGTTGGTCCAATTCCTAAGTCCAATCGTGCATAATTATGAACGGCCCAGATTCCACATTGGCTAAATGAACATAATGAAGTTGAGTTAACAGCAAGTGACTATGTGCCACCAGATTCTGTTCATACGCAACACAGGCTTCATCGTAGCCGTCCATCAATCTCTCACTAACATCACAAGTTGTTGTTCTTGTTCCTCTTCCTCACTTTCTCTTTCCTCTCTTCCCCTGCGTGGTGCTGAGATGATTTCCCCAATTCATTCATTTTATTCACACACTCATCTCCTAAACCCTCTTCCTTTTTCCCTTTCTTCCCAAATTCCATAGATCTCTCTCACCTTATCACACCCATAATACTCGATTCTACTCGGACCTACCTTCACTCAGGTCTTCTTCTCTTCCTCCTACCCTCGCCATTGGAGTAGGTCCGAGCTGATCGTCAAAACACCCAGGTGTTATATCTCCCTCTCAATTTTGTTTTTGTTAATCTTTCTCTCTTTTCCTCCGATAAAAATCCCATCTTTGCTTTTTTCTCTTTTTCAAAATCATCTGCTACACATAAAGTCGTATTAGCGAAACCCATTTTGGGGACACTTCGACATAGCTTCATTGCCCGTTCAAATAATATCATCACCGGAGGCAATTCAATGAGTTTGCTGTAATTGAGTTGAATTCCAGCTATCGGGCTTGGGTTTTCATTTATTTTATGATGCGGTCAACCTTGGGATATTGGATCTAACTTCGTATATGCTGGTGAGGAAGCTAGGGTTTGTTACCAACCTTGTTTCTTATTTGGGGTATTCACAAATTCACATACCTGAATGTTCAACTGCGCCATCAATTGAGGGTTTTTTTTCCTTCAATTCTAATAAATAAAATTGAGATGTTGTAATTTTAATTTCCTTCTCTTTTCTCTTTCCGTGATAGCCTTATCTCCTTTACCTTCAAGTATCGGTTCGTCAAAATTCGTAATAAAGTAAGCTTTTTTTCAATCTCTGAACATCAAAGCCGTAATGGGGGAAGAGTCATCCGATGCGATGAACCTTGATTTGAATCTGGGTCCTGGTCCAGAGCCAACAGCATCTGGGTCCGTAGCCAATGAACCTGTGAACTTAGAGGATTGGATTGAGGGGCCTCTTCATAGAGTTACCGAAGCAGTAAGACATAGGTCTCGACAAAGGTGGAGATGGCGGCATCTTCGCATTGACCCACCTGAGATAGATCCGAATGTTTTTAGTTTACCTCATGGAGAGAATATCACAATGGATTTAGGTTATTTGTTGGCCAACCCTGCTTATAGAAGAAGTGCATTACTGCCATTTCAGGCTGGTGAAGGCAGTGTAGCTGCTGAGGAAAGAATAGAGGAGGCTCCAAAAGCTTGTGAAAATACCAACGGTGTTACAGAGAATGAGGCATCAGACAAGAAGGATGATGTTGAAAAGGGTAGTGGCAATGATGGGAGCTTTTTTGATTGTAATATCTGTTTGGACGTGGCTAAGGATCCTGTTGTGACTTGTTGTGGTCATTTGTTTTGTTGGCCATGCCTCTATCGCTGGCTGCATCTCCATTCGGATGCTAAGGAATGTCCTGTTTGCAAGGGTGAGGTAACACTTAAGAATGTTACCCCAATATATGGGCGTGGGAACAATATTGTCCGTGAACCAGAGGAGGATTCTACTCTTAAAGTCCCTCTCAGACCCCATGCCAGGCGTGTTGAAAGTCTGAGACAAACCATTCAAAGAAATGCTTTTGCACTGCCAATGGAGGAGATGATTCGGCGTCTTGGAAGTAGAATTGATCTCTCTAGAGAATCAGTTCATCAACCACAGGAGCCTGAAAATGTACACGAAACAGCGGACAGAACTAGCAACTTGCTAAATAGGATTTTGACAGCTCGAGCAATCAGGAGAGAGCATAATCATGGGGCAGCAGCCCCAGATGTAGTGGATTTAACACAAAACAACCCTACCAATGCTGAGGCTGGTGATAACCGCAGGGTTCAATCCCTTTTACTTCGAAGAACACAATCACACAGAACAACACTTTCATCTCTTTCTTCAGCACTGAGTTCTGCTGAAAGATTTGTTGAGGCATTTATCCGCAACCATTCTATAGGTAGAAACCAAGAGCAACCTCCTCCAGTTGATGACAGGGATTCCTTTTCGAGTGTTGCTGCTGTTATACATTCCGAGAGTCAAGTGGACACCGCCGTGGAAATTGATTCTATGGTATCTTTGTCGACATCCTCTTCTCGGAGGAGAAATGATGCTTCCCGAGTTTCTGATGTGGATAGTGGAGATTCTCGAGCTCCTAGGCGAAGACGTATGAATTGATAAAAATCTTTTTGATCAACTTATTACTAAACTATCATGTAATGCATAAATTTATAATTTTCCTACAGCAATGTAAGTCCTACTTGCCTTTTTATGGCTTTATGTTGATGATGTTTTTTTCCTTTGTACCACCCTCAGTAATTATAGAATAACTTTGGAAGCTTTAGGACTCAAAATTCTGTTATTTACATTATAATGACTTAGTTTAAGGATTGAACCATTGAGGTCCAGCCGTCTTGGTTAGTCCGGCAAATAAAACATTGCTTTGAAATGACCATGTGACTATTGTATTTATGACCAAGAAAGTTTATTTGTCAAATTTGCTACGGAGTTCTTTGTTTTTATCTGCATTTTGTTTCTACTTGTTTTTAATATGTAAAGCACTTACGAATAACTTTTTGTGCTTTTCCAGAAGTAAAATAGTAGTCAAATATTTAGTAACAGGGCATGCCAATGTTTCTTGCTGTCATGGTTTTGGTAGGATTCTGTCAATTGATACATCAGGAATGAAGTTATCGACTTATCAAAGGGAGAAAATGCAATCTTATGATTATTATTCGTCTTCTGTAGTGAGTCTGTGTACTTCTTGCCTAGTTTTCACTGTGTGATCACCAACATGTATCCTTGTTGTCATCAGCACCCAAGCATTTGCCCAGACTCACAATTCAACCTTGAATAATTAAGATGGAAAGACCTCTGTACTGTAGGTCTCCACAATTCTTTAGTTGTTGTCTGATCGTATAAGGATTTCTTCTTGAAACTTTTACCTAATTACGTTTAACCATTCTACTGGGAATATTCTTGTTCTCAATTAGCAGACAGAAATATTAGGTTATTAAGCATCAGCCATGTTTGTTGATTGTCCTCTATATTCTTGATGCCCAATTGCCCAAATTAGAACTGGTAATGCATCTGTTCTCTGAGATAATATGTTCTGTCTGATATACGAAGTTGCTTTTTTGACAATATGCATATGTTCTGTCATTATTGCAGGTTGTGCTTCCACAATGCTATTCTAGAATCTAGTGTTAATCATAGTGTTAGAAAGATATAGTAGCCACCCTCTGTCTAGTCTGAATGTCCATATTCCGACAATGCCCTTTCCTGTGCTACCTGATGTGATGTTAATTTCCCCCTCTCCTCCTGATAAGCTAGACCTAGTATGATTTAGAATTTGGTGCACTTGGTTTCGTGTTAGCCCTTAAAAGTTAAAACGTTGTTGCTGTGAAGTACACTGGTGCTTAGCTATGCTCATCCTATCCCAACCAATAAGTTCTCTGAGTTCCATTTCATCATTTTAGCTTGATAAGAATGTTGAGTAAAATAAAGAACCTATCCAACTGTATAAATTTATGTGGATATGTGTTACTCTCAGCCAGTATGGTGGGGTTGTGCCAAAGCTTATTCTGTTGTGTACAGAGTGTCAAAAGCTTGGCCAAAGCCACGGCGAGGCATAATTTCTTCATAAGGTGCACGTTGAGATGAATTCAGAGTCAAGACATTACAACATTGAGGCTCAAGATAATGGCTTATTTTGAGAGAATAGACTTGGTATGTGAACTCAGTTGTTGCATTGTGCTGAGAGGGATGCGAGGTGAAGCACTTGAAGCGAGTTTCTGCTAGCCTGACCATCTTGTGGACTCTTTGATTAAGCACTAATTATCAGTGTTAGACATAATTAATTAATTATTTCTCATTAGTGTTACCTCATCAAACGAAGTATATGTATCTTGCTAACTGTCTGGAGTGTTACCCAGATTTATGTTACTTTTTTTGAGAAGCAGAGAGTAAAGAGTGACCATACCAGCATCGAACCCAAGACCATGTGGATGCAAAGAAAGCAATGATCCACTATGGAATGGGTTAGCTAGTAGATTTATGTGTTACTGATGGGCCCCTTGTGTCATTTGTTTTCCTGCTCAATCCTCTATTATGTAACACCTTCGTCTCTTTCGAGTAGCCCAACTCTATGTTTCCTCTGGTGTCACCATTGCATAACACTTGTCCATTTTCACGAGTGGAGGATATTGACAATTCATTATCCAGGCGGGTGATTGAAATTATTTAATCTAATTATGGAACAAGGTATTTATTTGTGTCGTATCACTTGGTGGTTCAATTATTGTGATGTGTGGTACTAAAAAGGAAATGAAAGAGAAGGCATAACGAGACATGTTTTTTTTTATTTTGGTTGCCTAAGGTATCCCCAGCCCGATGGGCTAAGGACTAATCCTCCATAGATCTGAGCTTCATTTAAAGGTTTGCCGCTGACCAATTGGTTGCTGCATACATAAAGCGGGAATCGAATCATCGACACTTGCTTAAACGACCTAATGAACTAACTACTAGACCAACCAAACTTAATTGTAACGAGACATATTTGCCTATATGGGGAATGGGGAGGGAAACTTGAGGGTTATGGCTCTGTTGAGAATGCAGGCTCTAAGTGAGAAAGGTATCAAATTTGATATAAATATAACACATTGGGCCTACCATTCATCTCTTTTCTGGGCTTACTCAACTCTACACTCGTGAGTGTGGACCCATTTACCCATTTACAAAGCGTCTCTAACTCTCTAGTCTCTATGCACATGGTTTCAAGTTGTGTATTGAGTTGATAATTTAATTTTTAAAATANCTCTGGTGTCACCATTGCATAACACTTGTCCATTTTCACGAGTGGAGGATATTCACAATTCATTATCCAGGCGGGTGATTGAAATTATTTAATCTAATTATGGAACAAGGTATTTATTTGTGTCGTATCACTTGGTGGTTCAATTATTGTGATGTGTGGTACTAAAAAGGAAATGAAAGAGAAGGCATAACGAGACATGTTTTTTTTTATTTTGGTTNTGGTTGCCCAAGGTATCCCCAGCCCGATGGGCTAAAGACTAATCCTCTACGGATCGGAGCTCCATTTAAGGGTTTGCCGCTGGCCAATTGGTTGCTGCATACACAAGGCGGGGATCGAACCCCCGACACTTACTTAAGCGATCTAATGAGCTAACTACTAGACTAACCAAACTTGGTTTAGTCTCATATATTTGGATCAAGTGGGACTAACGATGAAACTTTTTGCAAAGATATGAGACCAATTATGCAACCTGACCNGTTATGGCTCTGTTGAGAATGTAGGCTCTAAGTGAGAAAAGTATAAAATTTGATATAAATATAACACATTGGGCCTACCATTCATCTCTTTTCTGGGCTTACTCAACTCTACACTCGTGAGTGTGGACCCATTTACCCATTTACAAAGCGTCTCTAACTCTCTAGTCTCTATGCACATGGTTTCAAGTTGTGTATTGAGTTGATAATTTAATTTTTAAAATATTAAAAATATATAATTTAATTTTAAAAGATTAAAATTATATATTTATTAATTTTTTTATGGATTAAATAGTTAATCATTTTAATCTTTACATGAATTAGATTATATATTTCAATTTTTCAAGATCTGAGTTGTTAAAAGAACGATATTTTAAGGACTAAATTATTAGTTAACTTAGTTATAACCAAAACATCTCTATCACTGCTCATCTCTGATAAGAACGCTAACATTATATTGTTATGATCATGATTAATATAAACCCAACAATGGGCTTTATTTTCTTTTTCTAATTCGTAATTTTTAAAATAAATTATATTTTGGTACCATGTAGTTTGACTTCATTATACTTTGATACCCTATGGTTTAAAGCGTGACACTTTAGTATCTTGAAGTCTTCATTGTTACCCCTTTGGTACCCTAAACAATTTTTTCATTAGTTTTAGACGGAATTTGGCACGTGAATTGCACGTAGGCTCACTAATACCCAATTTTGTTTAACATTTTGTCACAAACAAAAATCAAACACTACTGCTTTTCGAAACCTAGTTCTGAATTCTCTAAAAAATTTCTTAACATCCAAATTCAGATCTAGGTTTCAAAAAGTAGTAGTGTTTGATCTTTGTTGTAGCAAAATGTTGGACAAAATTGAGTTTTAGTGAGCCCACGTGCAGGTCACGTGCTAAATTTCATCCGAAACTAAAGGAAAAATTGTTCAGAGTATCAAAGGGGTAACGTTGAATACATCATGATACTATAATGTCACATTTTAAACCATATGGTACTAAAATATAATTTACCCTAATTTTTATATTGGAATGGCTCGTTAATATGGCAAGTTCGATTAAAAAAGAAGGAACAAATTGATGGGTAGAGTGAGGGCCTGCGGGGCCATGATTGGAGCGTCTCAATATTATTCTTTTCTCATAATGCTTCTATTTGTACAATATATTCCCTTTTATTTGTACATTCAAGTTCAGTTCCTTCCCAATATCAATATGTACATAATTAATATTGAGTATTGTAATTTTTATCTTCTATCAGTAATAAGTTTTTGTATTAAATAATAACGAAATCTATTTTTTAAATTTAGACAAAATTCACACTATAGTACTGAATTTTTTGGTATTAGAAATATAATAAGTATTCATTATATATAATTGTTATCTTTCCAAAACCATTTGATGATTGTGTCATTATTATCATTAACAATAATTGTATATACGCAAACAATATTTCCGAAACTGATGATAATCATAAGTCATAACCCCACCAAACTGAATTTCCCTGTTTCGTTTTTAACTTAAAATGATGAACGAGTTAACGTAAATATATATTTATCTCCTTAATTTGACAATCAGCCCGTCATTATTCACTATATATATCAGTATTTTATGCATGTGCATGATTGACGTACCACGAACAGTCGAACACCAACTTTCTCTGGTCAAAATAGACTTTAACGACATTCTTTTTCTTCCCCGAGAATGATGGTTGAGGACCCTTGACATGACACACATATATGAGGCTGAAAAGAACATTAGGAATTGTCTAAAACTTTATTGTAAATGAAGAAAAGCATGAGAAATTATATTGTGATGAAAGTAATGCTTATATTGTAAATATCAATCACCTATACCACTGCCACTAATAATGCTTATAATGCAGCTATCATGATATATATGCGTCTATCTTGTCAAGTCTTGTTCTTTTTCTCCCATATTATAGGGTTAAAAAAGGTTTTTTCCTTGCTCGCCGAATTCTCCGTATAAGTGGGGGGCCTCTGAAAATGCTAACGGAGATAACTCGATCTATAAACTATAAATTAAAGTATATATGATACTGATTGAGAAATTAGTGTTTCAAAAGGTTGGATTTTGTGAGCTAAATATCCGTTCATGTGGGAGTCTAATTGGGTTATGAGTTGACTCATTGAAATGTAGACTATTTTAATTAATTCACATATCGGATAGTTAGTAAATGGGAGCTTTCCCATTCTCCTATAAATAGGAGTGATTCTCCATCATTCAAGTTGCTCAATCTATGTGTTGGCTTGGGGGCTCTCATATTGAGAGAATCCATATAGTTATATTTCTCTTTCTTCGAGTTCTTCTTCCGCGATCAGTCGTGGAAACATGACTCTACATCTAGTAGGTAGAGTCTCACCGTTTGGTAGAGTTCGTGACGAGGAAATCAAGGTTTGGATATCAGTTTTGGTGCAACAGAGCCACTAGCAAGATCTAGAATATTAGCGATAATGTCCAGATTAATAAGTTCCGCAATTTATTTTAATACTTTCCTGAATTTAAAATTATGATTCGAATTTTGGTTATCGGGAATCCGAAATCCTTCACAAAATGATGTGTAATAGGAGTATAAATTTTGAGAAGAATTATATCTTAAAACTGTTGGCCAAAAAGAAAAGTCTTAAAAATTTTAAATGTCAAAATCTGAAAGCCCAAAATTTAATAAATTATTTTGTACTAAGCAATTTCTACAATTTAAAACTCACTACATAACATCTTCATAAGAGTTCATGTGTCTTTGGAGAGGTTATTTAGTGTATTAGGGATTTCTAATTTCAATGATTTACTTCTATAATATATTTCTCCCGAGACTCGTCTTCATTGAATACTGTCATATACGTTATGTACCTTTATGTGCTTACATTGTTCTTGTGTCAGAATACCAATGCCACAAATTGACTGGTAATTTCAAGAAAGATCATGAGAATTAATTACACCACAAATATGCTGTATATTCTAGGTTTTATGATTTATATAGTAGCTTATTATATAATTGAAAAGGTTCAAAATTAAATAATAGTGACTATTTTTTTTTTATAAACCTGGGTATCTACTTTTAGAAACAATAATAATCCTTTCGCGGTAAACGATTGATTATAAAATATTTTTCATATTTAAAAGTGAGATTCAAACCCTTAACACAAGAATAATTATGTCAAAGTTATGATTGTTATTTTTTTATTTCAGAGTGGATGACACATAATTAATTAGAGCCAAATGGGTACATTAATTATTTTTGGTTGTGGTATATGATGCCCTTACAAATCGTGATCTAAAAGTGATTATTTATTTTCTCATAATTAATTGACATCATTCATATTTTCCCCTTGGACGTTCTTTAATTTTTATATATACGCGTGTGTATTTCAACAGTGTAATTTTAGAAAAGCCAACAGACCAATAGAATATTTAATTTAGCTAGCCAAAAAATAAAACAGATCAATAGACTAAGGGGAGATTTGCACTATATAATTCGTCATTATGACAATTAACAGTGATAGCTAGCTAGTGAATTGAGTGCAAATATTTAAGGGTTCGTTTGTCCCACTCTTTGTGGACGTCACAGCATCCCAGGTTGAAGAAGTTAAAGATTATGATCGATATATAGTGATGATGAACATCATTACAAAGGATAATGAAAGAAGTAAATTAGAAAGAAAGAAAAAAGCAAGAGAAACGTCGCATATATAATGATGTCTGATGCCGAGAGGCGAAGACAAATTGAAAGAGCCGTGTGTTGCGATGATTGCATTTGTCGATTTGTCCTCCATATCCCCCTGCTCATCATCCTTCGTCCCACACACATATATATATATACTTGATGAATTAATAATTATATTGGTTGAATTAATAAGTGTAATATAATTAATTACTAGCTCATTATCATCAAGTAGCGACCTAGCCTGCAATATGTTAATTTCATGTGAGAAGTAGCTAGGTACGTACAAACAAGTAAAAATTGAGTACTGTGTCCCAAGTGATCCANAAATATGGACGACCAGAAAGGGGTGGAGCCATATAATATTAGATACTTGATGAATTAATAATTATATTGGTTGAATTAATAAGTGTAATATAATTAATTACTAGCTCATTATCATCAAGTAGCGACCTAGCCTGCAATATGTTAATTTCATGTGAGAAGTAGCTAGGAACGTACAAACAAGTAAAAATTGAGTACTGTGTCCCAAGTGATCCAATTAAGATCCGCTCCATGATTACCTATAAATTAAACTAAATGGAAGAAATTGAGTACTGTGTCCTTTTGAATTGGGAATTCTGTGGAAAATGATTATGAAGAGCTTTCAGTTTTTTTAACATGAATTGATATATAATTCTGTAAAAAAATGGATAATACAATTTGTAATTGATAAGTATGTTATTTTGTCTATTTTTAAGGGATAATTACTAATTTATTTGTATTCAAATTATGATTTTATCCCAATATATCTTAATTATTTGATTTTCCCCGTTATCCTAAGTTTAAATTCAAAATATGATATCTTGTGTTAAAATTTGATATTTTGTGAATATCATATCTTTTAAACTTAGGATATAAGTTTATATTATCTTCTATTGATTTTGTAGATCAGATTTCAATCTCAAAGATATCTCAAATCAAGAAGATTCAATTTCAAGATCTCCAAAATCAAGAGATATTTTCGTGGAGCACAAGTCTTGCCCAAAACTCAAGAGATATCTACGTGGAGCACAAGTCTTGCCCAAGACTTAAGCGCAGATTCTCAGTTTTGAATTTTAAAATCAGATTCTGTAATCTTTTCAGTTGTGGGGACTCTATAGCTCGAATTAGGAAGGTTGAGAAGGGTATGAGGGTTAGAGAAACATTATAAATACCCCTCTCTAGTTAGTGAAAAGGGGAGATCCAATCTCGGATCATCTCTCTCTTCTTCTCTCAAGGCCCTGCGCGGCTAATTCTCTTATCTTGGCTTAGGGTGAGTTTGGATTGGATGTTTCAACACTTGTGAGATCTTGTTCTTATTTGTTTCATCAATTTATAATATTTTTGTTTCTTCTACTCTTCTTGTTTTAATTGTTTTCAAGTTGAACATTCAACTAAGAGCTCGGTTGTCTAATTGATTTGTAAACATAACGCTAGATGTTCTTATTGATTTGTAATTAGTAAGTTCATCACTAAGTAGTAACTAAGATGGTTGTACCATGTTAGGGAGAAGAAAATCTGAACAAGTAATTTTGTAAATTAATTGTTTAGGGTTAATATCTTTCGGGTCTTAGTTCTGTTACCTTAGATTGAATTGTCGATTGTGTCGGATTCGTCTAGTTAATAAGTGGTTAAATTGGGTATGTTATCCTTTAATCAACTTTTAAGAAAGAGTGATTTCACCGTGTGATTTCGTTAACCTATTTTAATTTGATGAAAAATTATCTTTGGCATCAATGATCAAGTGCGAGACTCCATGAAGATTAACCTTAGCCAAGCCCTCATCCTATCGGTAACTTTTATCGTTGTTTTATTTACTTATTATTTTATATCACAATTTATCTTTTGTTTTCTGTTTTCTTTAGATTTGGTTGATAAACTTTAGACAATGCTAGTCTCTGCGGATCGACCTTGTTCTCACCCTTACTATAATTTATTATTTTAGTGTGTAGAATCAGGTTAATTATTTTTGGTGGATTCGACACCCATCAGTAATGCAGCTCAACTGCCCAATTCTCTAATTCTGTGTAGCAAAACTTGATTTGGTGAACATTCATCACAGTATTTACAGATGGCAACATATACGAATATTCCTAATATTCAATGATGATAAGGTAATTTCTGAACTTCTATTTTCTCTTTTCTCTCGTGAGAGTTAAAATTAGGTGTGAACATTAGTGTGACGGATATGGTGGATGAGTCGGGAGAATGGGACCTCACTTTGGTTAGGGGTTTACTCCCGGATGATATTCTTGTTTTGCTCCATGGTATTCACCCTCCTGTGCAGGACTTTCATAATGTTATCAGATGGGGTACGGGTGAATTCTCAGTCAAGACTTGTTATAGAAATTTGTTGAGCGATAAGCTTGGCGCTAAGGATGATATCTGGAAAGCCATATGGGGTTGGAAGGGTTTGGAGAGGATCAAGTACTTTTTGTGGCTTGTGGGTCATGGTAGACTATGTGCTAACGAGAGGAGGGCTGTTTGGAGTGGATGTAGCCCTATGTGTTCTACTTGCATTATTCATTCTAAATCTATTTTACATGTACTCAAAGATTGTAGTCATGCTAGGCGAGTTTGGGAAAGCATCTTACCTTTAAGAAGGAGATCTGGTTTTTTCAGACCAGATATTAAAGAGTGGTTAATCACCAACCTGCCTCAAAACACTATGGGTAGGCGTTGGAGTGTGACCTTCGCTGTGACTTGCTGGATGTTGTGGAAGTGGAGGAACAAGAGGGTTTTCTCCGAAGATGTTGTTGTTCCTACTAACCCCGAGCAGATAATTTTTAAATGGGTTGATTGGATTATTTCTTCTAAGGAGAGTGTCAAAGGAGGCTTACCCGTAATTTTGAAGAGGAAGGAGCGTGTGATCAAGTGGGATCCGCCGCTTAGGGGGTGGGTGAAAATCAATCCCGACAGAGCTGTCCGGAAGTCGTCTCGCCTGACGGGCTTGTTAGGGATGCCGACGGAGAGTGGAGGGGTGGTTTCTCGAGGTTCTTGGGGGGGGGGGGGGGG
>QANZ01035086.1:20496-61719 GCA_003254925.1 Chamaecrista fasciculata
TGTAGTGTCTTGGATGCTGAAATTTGGGGGATATGCGAAGGTTTGGAGCTTGTTTGGTCACTGGGATACAGAAGGGTGGTGGTGGAAACCGATTCCATGATGGCGGCGAGTTATTTGCAGAAAAATCGAAACCTCAACTTCAATGGTGGTAATAGCTTGTACTCTTTGGCTTCTTCGTTGCTGAAGAGGGATTGGGAAGTGCGGGTTTTTCATGGCCTGCGAAGTGGTAACCGGACCGCTGACTTATTGGCTGGGTTGGGCTTTAATTTGGATCAGGTGAAGAACTGTTGGATTAGTCCTCCTGAGGCTCTAAGCCTTGTGCTGTTTGAGGATAGGGCGGGTTTCGAGCTGCCTTGGTGCGGGTAGCTTTTCGGCTCTTGTTTGCTTGGCCGTAAGGCCCCTTCTGAATACTATAAAAAAAAAAATTAGGTGTGAACAAAAAAAAAATCTCAATTTAGTTGATTAGCCCATCTCGATACTTTTCTCGAAGTCGGAGAGTAGCAGGGTAATCTTGGGTTGGGCACTTATACACCCGGTATTTTTTCTTAAAAAAAAATTTACTATTAAAATATATATATATATTATTTATTAAGTATTTTTCTTATTTTATAATATATATTATTTGTATCAATTGTAAATTAAAAAAATATATAATATAAATTTTATTTTAATTAAAATAATATTTCCTTATAACTAATTAGAACTGAGTCGGTCCGAGTTTTAGCTGTAACCTTGCCTTGACCCACCTTATGTTAATTTCTAATTATATTATAACTAATTCAACAACTTTTCCTCATCATAATCTTGCCGCTGGTTAGTTTCCCTCTATTTAGGGCTTAAGCCCTCCTATATGTATCGGCATCTCCTATTGTCTAGGTATGTTACATTTTTTTATTGACAATTATTTATTTTCTAAATTCAGAGTATATAAATGAATTTGAATGAACTCGAATTTTAATAATTTTAATCTTAACAGTGTTGTGACCTCGGATTCACTTACGAGTTTCAATCCAAATTTCTGGCCAAAGAAAAAAATCAATCAAAATTCAAAAACTTGGTTTACCGAAAAAATTCAAAAATTTGAATTGGTTAAAATATTTGAGGTTTCAACAATAGAACGTATTAATCAATATACTACTATTGTTTTTGTTAAAGAAATAACTGAGCGTAATAATTGAGGACACTTGTACTGTTGTATGTTGAAATTGATATACTTGAACTGTTGAACATATTAATAGTGTCTCTCTCTCGGGATCCCGTAACGTCACGCCTTTCACTCTGACGACTGACATGAATCCCTAATCATTACTCTCACACGCCTTCCTCACGTGACTCTCTCCTTCCTGTTCATTCAATGCCTTCGGTTTATCATTTATGTCATTTACCTATGCCATCTCACCTCTTTTTGTTCTTTTTTATATATATAAAATAGTTTTCTGATTTCCATCATTCAAATATGCGGAATTGCGGAACCAAATATGTGAAAGGCTAACTGCCTAAAACATTATGTCTTATTAATAAAAATACCATCCATAAATATTCTCCTTCTTCAAAAAATCAGTTTATATTACTACAAATATATTAGTCTTATATTTTTTTTACCCCATACTTAATTTGCACAATCTATGTATGTATATAACTCTAAGAAAGCTCTAACACCAAACCATTATTGATTCTTTGGGTTCTATGTCCGATTAAAACTGAGTGCTTATAAAGGTTTATGAAGCTGATTATTAGTACGCACTTGGTTTGTTGTTTTGTATTAATCTTAATCAACATATAAGGGTGCATATTTGTGCAATTAACAAAATCAATAAACCAAAACCCTTTCATTTAGAATTGTTAAAATATGTTAAAACTCGTGGTTCCACATGTCTTTTTTTTCTAAAAAAAATATTTTTAAAATAAGTTTGTATTTTTTAAAAAATAGTTTAATGTGATTTTTCTTATATTATAATATCAAATAATTTAATAATTACATGTATGAAAATTATAATACTACTCATATCTTATAATATATAGAAAGTGAAAGTATTTTATGAACAAGATACTACTTGAAAGTTGAAATACATAGGGTAAGTAAGATAGTGATATATTTTTTTTTGTTGTTGTTTGAAGTCAGGAAAAAACTGACATCGCTCCAATATATCTATCAAAAGAAAGAAAGTGTATGAAATTTTTTGCATTTATAAGTTTATTTTAACCATAAATCTTATTTATGTATATAACAGGAATATAAAAAGATTTAAGATAAATTTAGTCCATGCACTCGTTATTAGAAAAACCCTTCCTCGGATTGTGCCATATAGTAGGCGAGACACACGTTGTGGAGGACAGAATTAGATTTTGAATTAAAAAAAGGGTAAAAGTAAAACTATCCGCCACAAAGTTTTATTGAATTTTTGGGCCAAAAGAAAAGAGTTGTATTGAATTTGCAAATTGAACGTGTTCCCACGTGCAAAACAAAGTCTTCCTTCCCCAGGGCAATTAGTTAATGAGATGCATGTTAATTAATTAACTTTTTATATATGCTATCTTAGTCCAAAATAAATTGCAATTAAAAAATGTCGACGTCAATATCGCTAAGAAATGATGAATAACATCCTTATTTTTATCCAGAATATATAGTCGTAGAGCCCCTTGTGATGTACAAAGTTATGTACGTCATAACAACCGTTATACCCAGCCACTTGGATTTGGATAAAAACAACCACCAACTAACGTTTACTACCTATTAAAGAATACAAATACGCGCAGGATTATCTTGAATGAAATTCATAGCCATCGTCATTAATCAGTATAGATATACATAATTATGAAGTTATGATGTTAAGTCTTAAGTCTTAAGTCTAACAAACAAGGATCACGATCCACCTTGAAAATTCAATGTTGAAATGGTATTAATTCATACCTAGCTCCAACTTGCTTATGTTAATCAACTCATCATGCCCCGTGATAAAGATTAAGCACTAACCAGCAACGAACATGGATATATATATATAGTTGGATCTTAACGCGAACATTAATTAATTGTTAAAGTATAAATCTGACAACAAATCAAAGAATGAACTTAACCTCATTAATGCAGCATTGAAAAACGTCCAAAGATTGTGTTGTTGAGTGAGGGTGACCATGACCAGGTCTTGGTTGACACGTCGTCTGTGAGACTATCACACCTTTTTAAAAACTTGTTACGCTTTTGACAAAATCACTGCTAAACTGTTCAAAATATTACCGTGAATTTGGTGACGTGCAGAGATAACTCTATATTTATATATAATCATAATAATTATTTCTGTACCAAATGTCACGCATAGGATCGTGAGTGAAAGTGATAATGCGAGGGATGGACAGACAGCTAGTTTGTTGCTAATTAAGATAATAGGTACGGTTCATATTGTACATAGGGGCAGACATGCATGATTGATTTGTGATATAAAAGTGGAGAGTTAAGAGAGCAATGAAGAGTAGGGGATAGTTGTGAAATTAATACATTATCGAGTTGTTTTGTGATGAATACCATTTGATATTTATTACAAAAATTATAAGTTAATAAATTAATTTATAAGTAATTAAATTATATTATTTAATTATTGAAATAATATAATTTTCAATAATTTTATTTGTAAATTATTGAGATATATGTTTGATGGAGTTTTGTGTGGGGATAAAATCTTTTTAAAATCTCAAGATGTAACAGATGGTGTGAGCCGTGTGAGGTTAAAAAACATGAAAATATTAACTTTTAATAATTTTCTTTAATAATGTAAAATATTTTAAATGATTGAATTTCAATTTTTGTTGGGTACATGACTACATGGGCCGGATGTGGGAACATTCCAAAGAAAAGAATTAATAATAAAAAAGAAGAAGGAAGGAAGGAATGGCATGGGGTTAGTTTGGTATTCCAAAAGAGGAGAGAGGGGCCACCCAATAATTCACACATCTCTCTTTGTGTCTGCAAGCTTATCATTAAAGCCTGCATGGCTTCAATTATTGCAATGATCCCAAAAGCATGACATATCTGACCTCTTCTCACTTCCTCTGTATATCCTTTTTTATTAAATTACGACTTGTTTATAAAGTTAAGTTTTACCCACGCTTCTGGGACCACCCCCATTAATTACTATCTATCTCTACTCTCAACAACCTCCCAATACTACCAAAAATACACTAAAATGAAAATATATCATAATTTGATGACCAAAATGATATTTCAACCCAAAAAAATGTTAAAAGTTGATTTCATTATAACTTTTCATATATAAAATGTAGCTAGACTCATTGGATACTCGTTCATTTCTGTGCCTTTCTTATTGATTGAAGAGTTTATGATTATTATGATGTAGAGTGCGTAGAGTGTAGACTGCGGGGCTAGCTGCTTCAAAAGATACAAAAGAACCTCATCCTTTTTATACCTCATAATTAGTTCCCATGCTTAAATAAATCCAACCAAAGCAAATTCGAAAGCACGAACTTTGCCGGGAATGGTTAAAGTTGGTCGCTTTGTCTGCCTCTCTAAATCAATACGGTCAAATTCAAATCTCATCTTAATCATCTCACCCATATCTTTCTTCCTAAAATAAAAGAGTATATATATATCTTTCTTTCATCTAATTAGGCCCATTAATTAGGCTTAGTTAATAAGTGAAAATTTTGGTAGGTGACAAAGGTGAGAGATAGATGTATATATGTCTATGGAGATGGCAATGGAAGAAGCATGCATGATTTTGAATTTAATGGCGTCCAGTTTTATATATTAATTTAACTCGGAAACAGCAAAAACTTTTGGATTAACTCATGGGTGGTCACTGCCATATGGGAGGTTAGCATAACAGCGAAACAAAAAATGTGTCTGCTACCCCACACAATTCATCATGTTTAAGACTTTATCGTGTTGTGATGCACGATGAGAAGGACTAGGAGGATCATCATGATGACAAGGATGGATACTATTTATTGATTCCAAACCACCCTTATTTAAAATACATATACATGCATGCATATATATATATATATAGTTGTATACACATACATACAACACAAGCTAGCTAGTCAAAAAATAAGACAATAGATATATAGGACCAGCTTGTGAGAGGTATATATGAGTATGATGATATGATTATGATCCCTCCATATCTCTCTCTATCTCTCTCTGGTCTCTGATATATCATTTTCCCTAATTCATCATGACGCTCTCTCTGTGGACTTTGTTTGGCAGAACCTCATAAATTTGTGTCGTTTTTGTCAGTAACCAACGCATTATTAATCAATTCATGTACAACCAAATGCAAGCTATATTCCTCAGACACCCCAACCCAGCTGCAAAATTGATCATTACGCAGATATTATTCCATTTTCTCCTGAATATATATATATATATGCGCAGGCACCATGCATGTCATTTTTTTTACTTACAGTAACTAATTAAACATTTGTTGAATCCCAAGGGAATGCTAACTAGATTCATAATTAATTGAGGCTTTCTAAACAGGGGTTCAATCATTATTTAGGGATATATGTGTAGCTGTTTTCAGCAATATTAATTATTTGGTCGCTAACAACCCAATATAGACCAGTCTGTAGTCCGTATAGAGTGTATAAATATAGCACAATATAATATTAATATATATGATTTGAATAATGGATCAAATAGTAAGATAAAGATATGGTTTAAGATTTATTGTGATAGATATATATCCAATAGCTTACCCTTAAAATATAATTAGAAGAAACAAAAGGGATAAAGCAGAGAAAATAATTAAGTATATTGGCCTGTTATGTTGGGCTCTCCTGTAATGACTGCTTCCTTAATTATATTCAATTCTCTAGTTTTATAACATTTCCCCAATCCACTTTCATTTGAAAATATAAAGTCTATACAGAATCTGAAATCCTAACTAGTATCTCTCTCTCTCTATATGTATAATAGCAGTGAAGAATAATGGATATAATATATATATATATATATACGGGGAGCTGAGGTTGATGATTAATAAATGTAAGTTGAAAATGTCATGTATGGTTATATATATGTTTGATTGTATGATCATGTGAGGAGGTGTGGGGTATGAATATTTGGGAGTTGAATATTTAAAATTATAAATAGATTCACGTGGGTTTCTCAACCTGGAATAGTGGGTCAATCTCGAGTCCTCACCCCCCACCAAAAGCCAAAGCAGAGAAGAGAAGAGAAGAAATAAAAAGGGGACTAGTACTCAAATTTTTCTCTATACTGGCTACCTTTGTATACTGATCAACGAGAAACAAAAGGCAGAAGCAGAAGGTGTAGCAGACAAATGAAGCCTTTGTTTTCAAATCGTATAGAAGACATATGATTATATTGTTGGGTTGGTCTTCCTTCCTTTCGATCTGAAGTAATTATACCATACATAAACCTTCCCTGCTTTATTCTTTCACTGGGCATCAACAAAATTAAATATGGAGCTGGCATTGAGCTTAGGAGAGGCACGAAAAGCCTTGAATCTTGTGGATAAACTCACTAAAATGCCAAATAATAACGACTCTGCTGCTGCCTTGTGCATACCATTTGCTTCCTCTTTGACTGCTAAAAAAGACGATGATGATCATAGAGAAAGGGGTTCTTCTTCTTCTTCAGATCCGCCGGTTCCCTTGGATCTGCTTCCTTTGAACCCGGTTCATCCACCTCGCACTCCTCAATCACACCTTCCAATTCCATGGCTTTCTCATGCATGTACTGTACTCTTACTAGAATTTGAATTTTTTCTTTTTATTATTAACGTTGACATATATATATACGTTTGTTGTTATGACAGTGCGTGGTGAAGGGGCTTCATCAGCAGAAGGAGGAGGAGGAGGAGTTAGGGGTTTGGATGTGAACCGGTTGCCGGGAGACGTGGAGGACGGTGACGCCGCCGCTACCGCACTCTCATCGTCGTCATTTCAAATGGATTTGGGTGTGAGAAACATGAATGGTGGTGGCAGAATCAGGCAAGAAGAAGGAGGTAGCGACGACGACGACAACGACAACGGATGCACTCGCAAGAAACTCAGACTGTCAAAGGAGCAATCTGCTTTCCTTGAAGAGAGCTTCAAAGAGCACACCACTCTCAATCCTGTATGTCAGTAACTTGTAACTTGTTCTTAATTTTACCATTTAATTCTCACTTAAATCTCTGTGGATGATAATTAAGCAGAATCAGAAGCTTGGTCTGGCAAAACAGTTAAATCTTCGGCCGCGTCAAGTTGAGGTGTGGTTCCAGAACAGAAGGGCCAGGTAGGTAGTACATACTTACTTAATAAAGAATTAATTAAATTGTGAATAATACAATGAATGAAACATATATACAGAACAAAGTTGAAGCAGACGGAAGTGGATTGTGAGTACTTGAAGAGATGCTGCGAGACGCTAACAGAGGAAAATAGGAGATTACAGAAGGAGCTTCAAGAACTAAGGGCTTTAAAGACATGCCACCCATTTTACATGCAGCTTCCGGCCACCACTCTCACTATGTGTCCCTCTTGTGAGAAAGTAGCCACCAAATCTTCTTCCACCAGACCTCATCCCCACACGCCCAATTCATCATTCCAATTTTCTGTTTAATTTTGGGATATATATGCTGCCTTTGATTGTTCATGTACTACACTCACACATTATTATAGAATCAATGAATGAAACAACAAAATGCACTCTCCAAATTATATTTTTTGTTCTACAATCATCTCTTCTTTCATTCTTTTTGTCTGTGGTTACCAAGATAGAATTTAGGGTAAATATCATAAATGAATGAAAAGCTCAGTGTACCCAATTGTGGTACCTCAGGCTGTTATATATTACGCATATGAGAAGAATCTATACAGCTGGAATTGGTTACAGGTACAGCATAAAATCCGCTGAGGTAGACACGTGTCTTAGACCATGTGCACCTTTAACGGCTACAACTAATTACACCATTAACTAAATAATACAGATATTAATTATGTTCTAACACTCATTATTATTGCCAATGGCGGTGGCCGGCGTTATGTATCGTCTCCTTTACTATATATGCATGGAAATTAAATGGAAGGATCACTTTGTGTCTCAATCACAAATTGCAAGCTTCTCGATCAGTCGTGGAATTGATCATATCAGAAACAAGAAATCGACAAAGGCTGATATTTTCAACTCAAACACGTCTCGCTAAGCTAAGGGCTAACATTGGGTGCTGCGCTCTTCCATCAAATGTCACACGAACATTATATTTATGGAATCAGTCGTTTCTTCTTTGAAGAAACAGAAAAGTAATGAATCAATAAACGTGTAAAGGAGTTATCGTTCATCCCCTTTTGTAATTAATTAGAATGTGAAAGCAAGCGATGCCTTGATATACTATATATCATCATATATAATTACTTAAGTCTAACAGCCTTGAGTATCCCTTTTTCAACTGTTAAAATTTAATTTTTTTTTTAATTTTACGATTTATATTTTATAAACTAAAAAGTATTATATAAATATTAAGATTGAAAAAATTAAATCGAACAATTGAAATATAAATTCCTTAAACAATATATCTCTCCATTATTTAATTACATGGCAGTGATGTTTGACGTCACAATCAATGTAATAGATGGTGAATCTTATATTGTGTAAAACACATATATATGATCATGTGTCAATGATATTTTTTTTTATAAAAAAAAGTCCAATTTTGTAAATGTTATATATATATATATAAACATTTGTTTATTTTTAATGAATAACCTGATGTTGAATATTCAAAAACTGTTTTATAAATTATAAGTCTGTCTTTTTGCAACTAGATGTAAAACAGAGTTCGGGAGAAACGGAGTGCAAATTTATGCGAATTAAGAATGCATTAAATGAGGAAGCAGCATGTAGGGAGTAGGATGGTGTTTGTCTGAAAAGGAAAGCCCTAAAGCCTAAACCATCTTATCTGGGCCTAGTCCATATATTGAGAAAACTGTGTCAGCAATAATAACACATTCAGATATCGGCCAAGAAAAAGAAAAAAAAATATGTTAATAACACATTGAGTATAGGAATTTTTTATATTTTATCATTTTATTAGAGTTGAGTTTTGAATTTTGATGCAAAATGTAGAAGAGGAACTCGTGTAAAAGAGCTGCAATACGTTTCATTAAACAAATCAAAATATAGGTAAGAATATAGAATTGGAGTATTCGTTATATATGGGTCAATAGAATTTATTTTCAAGTCAAAAGTTGGTTATCTAATCTGACTGTTAGCAAGTTATTCGCATTTTGAGTCAACATTTATTTAATATTAGTTTAGGATTAGGATTCTTTGGGTTGTAAATGTATTATAATTTTAGAACGAGAAAAAAAAAATTAGAAAGAGAAAATATAAGTGAGATTTATATTTTTCTCTTTAACTATTTTTTTTTAATCTTTTTCTAAACTGTAAGAGTAGTATATTTATCAGTATTATTAAAATCGGACTAGATCGACTGGTTTAACCGATTGGACCGAGAACCGAATATCAAGTAGGTCCGAATCAGAGCAAAAATCGTTAGAGTATTGAACCGGACATGAACCGCCAGAAGCGGCTAAGAAACGCCCAAACCGGCGATTTGGGGGTTCAGTCGATTTAGCAAAAACCTTAAATTTTTCTCTGTTTTGCTCAAAATGGCAGCGGTTCAGATCTGATTTAGAATAAGAAAAGAAAGTTCTATCATCTTCATTTTCCTAATCTCCAACCTTCAATCATCTCGGCTACGTTTCTCCCGTTAGGCACTTAGGCTTGCTGCTACGTTTCTGTCTTCTTCGCTGCCGCTAATATAATATTTGCCACTTCATCGCTGTTTAATTATTACCTATTTATTGTGAATAGAGCCACTAAACAAAAAGACTTGATTTTTTGACCTGATTGTTATTTATTTTTTAATTGTGATTTATTTATTTTTAGTTTCTGGCTTGATTATGATTTATTTCTTTATTGTGTTTATTTGATTATGATTATGTTAAAAACTAATTAAAAAGAAGATAATACAGGAAAAACATTCTCTTAGAGTTTGGTAATACCAAGAGTCCAATACTCCTCTTAGAGGGATTGCTGGCTCTTTTTTTTTAGTAAAGAGTTTTTTCTCTTATGGAAGATGATTTTTGTTTTGTAAAGTNTCTCTTTCTTTTTTTTTAGTAAAGAGTTTTTTCTCTTATGGAAGATGATTTTTGTTTTGTAAAGTCTTCATACTACTTTACAACCGAACTCGTTTTCAAAAGTAAGATGATGGTGAAAAATAAATCTGAAGAGAAAATTGTTAAATATGACAAGATACCTGAAGATCTACGGAACATGAAACCTAAGTGCCAATGAGTAGTAGTAGATGCTAATATGATGCACTCATTCATGAAAACCTTCACTTTAAGCTTGGTGTCCACTAGTTCATGTCTATGATATGCTTCTATGTAAAATTAGATTTCGCTAATCAGTTTTTCTTTCATTTAATTTTGTATGTTTTGGTAGTGATATATTGTATGCATTTCCTCCCCTTTGTTTTATTTGGGGTCAACTTTGCATTTTATCTTCTATTTGATAGAGTGTAGGCCAGGGTTTAAGTTTAGTGAGTTTTTTTTAACGGACTTCGTCTCACTTTTTTTCTTGTCAATTTGTTTTTGGCTTTCAATACTTTGTATTTTGACAAAAAAAAGTATAGCGGAAAAACTAATTTATTGATAACAATTTTTTTGTTTTTGTTTTTTTGTTGCTCAAGGTATACCTAGTCCGATGAGGAATCTACGGATCTGAGCTCCATTTAAGGATTTACTGCTAGCTAATTGGTTGCTGCATACACAAGGCGAGAATCGAATCACCAACACTTGTTTAAACGATCTAGTGAGCTAACCACTAGACCAACCAAGTTTGTTTTTTGTTTTTCTTTTTAAATTATGTTCTTCTCAGCATAATATTGTGAAATTGGAAAAGAAAAAAAAAATCATTTTATCTACCTGATACGTAGGGATGGCAATTTATATCCTAAGTTAGGATATCCTTCTGTATCCATCCGAAAAAATATCCGGTATCCGTCGGATACCGGATATCGGATAGTGAAAATTAAATTTTTTTCGGATATTGGACGGATACGGATATTGCCCTCGGATACCCTATATTCGTCCGAAATGAATGGATATTTAGGGTATCCGATATCCGATACCCTATTACTTATTTAATTTTTATATTTTACTTTTAATTTAACATTTTATATATAAATATTTAAATTTAATTAATTATATTCATATATATTTTTTTAAAGAATCATATTTTAGTTATTTATATTTTATTTTTTATTTTAAAAAATAAATTTAAAATGTAAATAAATAATAATTTCATTTAATTATATTAGTTGACGGATAATGGATATCGGGTACCCGATATATCCGATTTATAAAATAGGATATCCTATCCTATATCCATATTTTTTCGGATATTTCGAGTATCCATCGGATACCGGATATCAGATAGGGTGCGGATACGGATATTAATTTATCGGATACGGATAGGGTACGGATATTGGATAGGATAAACGGATACGGATACGGATTGTGACAAAACCACCGGATATCCATCCATTGCCATCCCTACTGATACGTAATGGTACATTGTATGTTGGATACGGAATTCGGACACTGAAGAAAATCGATTGACTATGTTTATTTGATATGGATTTTTAATGAAAAATATAATGAGTGTTTAGTCCGATAGTAATATTATGATATATGAAGTAAGATCCATATATACTAATGCAATAGTTGAGGTCTTCATGCACAGAAAATATTTCTACATCTGTGTCGTTCGTTGTGCTTCCATGTTGCTTCTATAGAAATTTGGGAAAAATTAGTATTTGGTCCTTAGGATCTATATTAGTCAATAAATCAATATCTGAATAACCAAAATATATGATTTAACTCCTATAATATCGTAATTGTCAACGATTTAGTTTTTAAGTCAAAATCAAGGACCCAAAGATAGAAATTCAAAAAAATTTTAGATAAAAAAGTATAAATTCAAAGACAAAAATAAAACATCGTATCAAGTTTAGGGTCTAATTAAACCATCATAGGGATAAGATTGTTGATAATTAAAATATTTCAAGAACTAAATTGTGTATTTAAATTATTCGAAATCTGATTTATTGACTCTATACAAATTCAAGATTAAATAATAAATTTTCTCAAATAACTCTACCTTTCAGTTTTATGTAATAAAATAATTAGATAACATCACCACTGAATGAATGAAGAAGATTAAAATTAATCAAAAGGAGTTGAGATTCCACAAACAAGTAATTAATCTCAAGAATTTACTTGCATCAAACAAATATTTAATTGATTAAACAGAGTTACAATTCCATCCTTTCAGTTTCAGGCCAGGGGAACGGTGGAAAAGTAATGATTTACAGTAACATACAAAACCATCTGGAATACTCTATGCTCTTGTCTCGCAAACTTCAACATTTTCTATAAACAATTTTATTGCACATCTCTTCAAGGTACATCTATATTGCGTCTTGTTTGATTCCATTAACATAATCTTTTGAACCCTAAAAAAAAAATGTCTACTTACATTTCAAAAAATACGTGTAGAGTTTGTTTGATTGTTTCCCCCACATCATGGAAAGGGATGGGACAAAAATGGCGTCATGCAAATTTTTCTACTTTGATTTGAGGTAAAAGTTGTAGTGAAAAGTTTACCTAGGGTCTCTTATGGTGGTGATGCTGATCCCGATATTGTTTCATTAGAAGCTCAGCATAAAGAATCTCATTCCATGCATCAGGAACACCTGGAAGACACCAATGGCTGCAATCTTGGTACTTCAATGGCGATCTTCTTTCCTCTCTTGATAGTTTTTGCTTCCTATATATCGAGGGATGACCATCCTTTCTGAAATCTGTCATTCTAGTGATATTTAGGTAGCTCACATGGGTTTTCATATACTTGAGAACGTTTTCAAGTACCCTCATTTTAGGTGGATACTCATTCAAGTACTTTTCGTTGTTAATGGGCTCTGTTTCATTGTCACATTGCCCACCCGAATTCCATTGTCCACCACTGCACACAATTGATAGTTCCCTTGTTTAGTCTTAATTATGAGTATTCAAGAAACAAATTCTTATTTTATTCCAGACTGTTGAACTGAGACCCAAAGTTGTAATAATATTATATAAGAATGATTCTCACTTTACCTGAAATGAGAAGCAGAGTAACCTCTGAAGAAGACCATAGTCTTGGATGGATTTATGTTGGCATCAACCCATCTGCTCCATGTTGTCAAAGCTCTTCGAAACGCCTCTAGCACATTCAATTCGTCATACACGTGGCTTCCTTCTTGGTAATAATCTTTTCTGCAATTTTTCATGGGCAATTAGATTGATCATTCAACAAAGCTTAAGACTTCAGATGGAGAAAAATCACACACACCAAATTACCAAAAGAGAGAAGTGTAATGGCTTTACCCCCTCGATGTCTTATCATGGGTCCACCAGTGGCCTGTGTTGAAGATGATAATATCTGCATCTTTATATTGATCAGAAGACCTCCCAACTAAGTCCAGACGAAGTGTTTCCTTCTTTCTTCCGTTCTTGTCAGGAATCTCCCATTCTTGAACTAAAAATGGAGATACAAAAAGCTCTAGCGAGAATTTGTAATCCTGCTCCAACATTAACACAGAATCAACACCATCGATCAGAGAGATGCTAATTAATGGAAAGAAATATGCATAGAAAAATTCACAAACCAGAATGAGAACCTCAAGCGTTCAATACTTACTTGGAATATGAAAGAATAGGAGGCTTCCCCTCGGAAATAGTCTCTGCCATTTGCTTCATAAACTTTACGTTTATCTTTTACAGAGTTTCTGAGTATACAAATTAGAGATTCCCACATATTCCGATTGAGAGAATCACCCACGAAAACCACTCGCTTCCCTCTCAACAACTCCAGCATTCGATGCCCCTCCAACCTATACCCATTTAAGTTTTTAGTTTTTTTTGGTATTATCAAATTAGGATGACCAACGAACCAATCAGCAAAAAAGAACGCAGAAAACCTAATACTTACTAACTGAAAGCAATGATAAAATTAAATTAAGAACAGAAACCGTTCAATTGAAATAAATTAAAGGCAGAAAAAGCATTTGCACAAGACTCCCATACCTCGGGAGGGTGCAATCCTTAGGTTTCCACTTATATTTCTGATAATCTTTATCGGCCCTGCCATTCTGAACACAATTGAACTGTTCATCTATGAGATCGCAGGATCCGGGTTTATAAAGCGGATAGGAATCATCCTTAACCCATTCTCCATGAAACAGATCACAGTTCATCAGAGACTCCATGAAATCCTCCTTCTCCTTCGTATGAGACACATTACTCTGCTTCCTTGCGAGGGAAGCCGTATAATTGGTGGATTTCAAAGCAGAGGTAATATTTTGAATGGGTATAGTGGTTGGAGGTGGAGTCACAGAGATTTTAGGCGCAGGGGCAGCATTTTCAGTTTGATTTGGTATGTTCAGAGCGCTAACTTGAGAAGAATTTTCAGAACTCTGAGTTTTGTTTTGCAGTAAGGATGGAGATTCCAGAGGCGGATAAGAAGTGTGATTAGTGGGGACTGTAGTATCGTTGGATGAATTGAGTGAGGTTAGAGTTTGATTAATGAGAGGGGTAGAAGGAGTAGGAGTAGGAGTAGGAGGAAGAGCCGAAGTTTCGTTGGATGAATTGAGTGAGGTTAGAGTTTGATTATTGAGAGAGGTAGAAGAAGGAGGAAGAGCAGAAGAAGAAGAAGCAGTGGGGGAAAAATAGGAGAAAATAGAAGAGAAATGGGAGTGATGGGAAGAAGAAGAGGAGGCGAAGATGTTGATGAACCAGGGAGAAGAAGCATTTGGGGAAGGAGAGAGAGCTAAGAAGAGAGTGAAAGCAACAAAAGCAAGCAAAAAGGCATAGGCAAGAGTTAGGGTTCTTCTGGTTTTGAGAATAGAAAAGAAACTCTTGAGGTCGGACATGGAGTTTTCCCCACCGACGGGAACGTACTTGGCGGTGTCGGCCATGGAGTTTCAAGGGTTTTCGTTGATTCCTTTCCTCTTTTGGGAAGAGAGAGAGAGAGAGAGCGAAGCACAATGATGCCAATGTGGGAAGAGGAGAGAGGTTGTACACAAAAGCACTGTCGACTGTGATCACTGTGACTCCACAAAAGGATAGATAGAGACAGAGGATGAGTGGGTGGAAGAAAAGGCGTGTTTTATAAATTCAGAATAACAAGTTTATTATAGAATTTCTGCTTCGTTATACATGTGAGATTCTGACGAGTAACCACACAGTTAAAAAAAATTGGTGCGGTTGCTGTTGCTGGCAAACAACATTTGATGATGATTATTGTGAATCAGATTATAGAGGGAGAAAGAAGTAGGGAGTAGGAATGAAAATTTGCGGATCCAATGAATGAAAATATTTGTATGAAGTGGGGGTGGTTTCCGCGTGGGACCAAATTGGTTTTTTCTTTTTTTCCTCCAAATTCTCACTCCTTCCTATCCATCCCTCTTAATGGAAAATTGGAAACTAGTATCATATCCCTCAAAAGAATCGGACTCTATATAATTGTACCCATAGAGGAACAAAGCAAAAAGGAAAAATTACAACATCCAAACTAGTACCATAGAGGAACATTACAACATATAATTGACCATGGGTAAATACAGGACGACGGAGATAAAGACCAACGTTAGAAATGACTTGCCCTGTATGTGTTGGGAAAGGTTAAGCTTAGAACCTCTATCGAAAGATTGGTGACGGGTGTGTACAGAGAAAGATTGATGATGGAAGGACTGCCTCCCTATCGAAAGACCCGAGCATTTTACAGTACTTTCAGTAAGCGAATGAATTGATGGTAGAATGAAGAAATGAATGGAATAACAATATCAGGGAACAAACCCCTCTAGTTTGTTACCCGATAATATGGATAGAGCATAACATATTTCCTACCATTCAGTCACTCAATAACAAAGTCATCGATGCCTGATGATGCCCCATGACTTGCCAATTTATGCCCGGGAGTTGCCCATGACTTGCCCATTGATGACTGGGAGTTGGCCGGCCCAAGAGATGCCTCATGACTTCACCAGGAGTTGCACATGGCAACAATATGATGAAAGTAACCTCATGTTACTTCAGAATTAAACATATAATAGATATGCAACGCCTTCATTCAATTTCATTCTCTCTCTCCATTAGTCTTATTTTCTCATTTCTATCCTCCTAAAAGGAAAGATCAAGTTCATTTTGATTTGATATTATTACATGCCTTATTAATGAATCATATAGTAATATGAAAACTTTCTAAATTGAAAATATGCATGCCCTGTATTTGATTTGATATCAAGATCCTAATAAAACACGTATAAATAGAGAATCTTGATATCATTCTAAATAAATCGACCATAAATTTTAAAAAGTTGATGAGACTTAATTTTTCATACTAAAATATGATTTAGAAAATGGTTTATTTGTTTGTTTTTTTTTTTAAAATAAAAAGAGAGAGATACCGGCATTGGCAGTGGTCCCTGTGATTTGAGTGTGTGAAGGGAGGGACTAGGGTCTATGTAATTAAATAATAATCAGATCAAATAAAGGAAAGAAGGAACATGGGATGTGTGGTGGAGCCAGAATGCATGCGATCATTGTTTTCCCCTGCGGTGTGAGTGGATATCATTTAAAACTAAAACTAAAAATAAAATATACACAAAAAAGAGAAAGCAAATAAAATGAAAGAGAAAGTATGGAACAGAAACAGACCGTTACAAGTATAACTATGGCTATGGGTCTGGGGGTTTTGACTTGGGAGGACTGATGTAGATAGCCTTAAACTTTTTTTTTGGATGGAAAATAGCCTTAAACTTTTGAACACCTTCCTGTTGTGTCGGTGATTCATCCACTCCACTCTTTAATCTCTCCCCATACAATCATACACATATAGTTTTTCGGTTTTCTATTTACTTTTTTTTTAAAAAAAAAAGAAGAGTAAAAAGGTCGTTAGTCATAATTGATAACATTTGGTCAACAATATTCACAAATTCTGAAGACATTTCCAGTGCCTTAAAATGATACTTACACTTTTACAACGAAAAATAAGGAGATAGAAAGCATTATACTTGAAANATTCAGCCGGTGCCACGTGGCACCGGCTGATTGGCCGTGAAGACTAAAATTGAGTTAATGCAACGCGTATCCCATTACGGGAATTAAGAAAAAATTTCGGTTATATTAATAAATAATAAACCTTTTTATATTATTCGCATAAAAAAACCGGAAGATGCAGCAGAAAAAAGAAAAAGAAAAACAGAAAATGACAGAGAAGCCGTGTCGGTTCTCCTTTGGCCATAGCGACGCCGACAAATAGAAATGCTAACTCAGTTAATGATAATCAAAACAAAATGGGATAACACAAAATAGAAAATGAGTTCACCCTTCTTCTTCTTTTTTTCAACCTAAACTTCCAGAAAAGGAATCAAATAGCCAGTCTCTACTTTTCTTGTTCATGTTGATATGTGTAATTGGGTACTTTTTTTTTTCGTAGAATAGAAAGCATATCATTAAACCAGAAAAGTTACATCAGGTAGGTTCGAAAAAGCAGCAAAGACAGAAAGAACAACAAATAAAACAGAACAGGGAAACCATGGCAAGAACAACAAGAAAACATAGTTATCCTACTCCTAGTCTACGGATAAATTTCCTTCACGGTGAGTATGACACAAGCTAGAATGCGACGCATTGAGGTCGGACCTGCAAGCCATGATAAGAGGATATAATATATGTGTGTTAGGAGTATGATTGTTGAGAATAAGATTAACAGCCACTTGTGAATCAGATTCAACAATAAAATTTTTTAATCCTCTATCAATGCAAACGGAAAGACCAAGTTTGATCCCCCAGATTTCAGCCAGGAGTGCATCCCCAGTACCCAAGAACTTAGAGAAACCACAGACCCAATTACCAAAACCGTCTCTGACAAGACCAGCAGCTGCAATGAAGTTTGAGTCCCTATTACAAGCACCATCAGTATTTAATTTAAGATGATTCATGGGTGGTGGTGTCCAACCAATGAGTTGGGTAGAATAGATGGGAGAGTGAGCAGATTTTGCAGCCAAGAAGTAGAATTCACAAGCTTTCATCTTGGCAAGATTAAACGTAGAGTGAGGATTGAATGAGCAACATTCAAAGACTTTTTTATTCCTAGCAAGCCAAAGGTGCCAGAGAATGTAGATGAAGAGGGTTCCCATTGGAATGTTGATGTGCAAAAGACTGTTATTTGCGGCATTGGATTTAATCCAACCAGTGAAAGAAAGATCTGCATTATTATTGGTGCTAAAGGAAGCAATCTGCATGAGATGAGAAGTTGCTGTACACTCTCTAAAGAGGTGCTCAATGGTCTCATTAGGATTACCACAAAGTGGACAAAAGTTTTGAAGGTTGATTCCTCTCTTGGTGAGGTTGGAAATAGTGGGTACTGAATCAATTACTTTGCATGCAGTGGCGGAGCCAGGGTTTTGGGTTAGGGGGCCGATTTTTTTTTTACCAAAGTCCTATTTTGATTCTTAATATTGACATAAAATTCTATTTTGGTCCCCGACATTTTTTATTTCATTTTAGTCCTTAACGTTTTCTATAAGTTTCATAATTGGTTCCTAATTATTGGATATGATCAAATTTCTCTCATTTTAAACTCGAGCGCGACGAAATTAGAGTTATGTGTTAAATTTGATGAGTTCTTTCTTTATCGAGTTAGAGTCATCAACAAACGAGATCAAATCAAGCATGAAATTGAGTTCGAAAATGGATTGCTTGTTTTATAAATTTGGTCAATTTCGAACCCACTCTCATGCCCAATTTGACTTTGTTTATTGATGACTCCAACTGGACAAGGAAAGAACTCACCAAATTTAATTTGTTGCTCTGATTTCATCGCATTTGGGTCTGAGACGAGAGAAATATGACCGCATTCAATAGTTAGGGACCAATTATAAAGCTTTTAAGAAACAAAAAGAACCAAAATGAAACAAAAAATTAGGAACTAAAATGAAATTTTGGGTAAACATTTGGGACTAAAATAAGATTTTAGCCTATTTTTTCTTTCTATATTATTTAAATAAGATAAAATAGATCATGATTTGGGCAATTCTTTAAACTTCTATATAATTTTTTATAATATATAGGGGCCTATTTATAATTATCACAAATTGGGAGGGGGGAGGGGAGCAGTCCGCCACTGTTTGCATGCTAAGTAAGACTTTTTTCCCAATCTCTACTTAACATGTGAAGAAGTAGAACAGAAAAAGGGGTAATTCATTATCGGTGAAACCACTTGCAACTTGAATATACTATATAGCACTTCCAATTCCAATACTATTAACCAATTATATATATTCACAGACTGCATGAGTTTATGACACTTCTTTTTGTCCATGAATCATTAGGATCATCATCATCATATGACATATTCACATTTAAACTATAAGGTTTCCTGACAATTGAAGGCATACATATAAGTTACTATAACACTATGTTGCTGTGCTCAATAAAGCATTATTATATTATTTGGGGAATAATGACCAAAATATACTATGTCAGATCCAGATGATATCTTTTTACATGCTTGACTTCCGTTCCATTTGTTTGTATATATTAAAAAGCAGCAATTGTTAGTAAGAGACAAAAGTTGTAAGTTCTTTATTTTTAATGTGAGAATTTTGTTAGTAAACAATCTATAAATACTTATTTAAAGTCCTCTTAAAGTCTTGAGATTTGCGAATAAAATGGGACTGTTGAAGATTAGAGACATCATGATGATCATTATTTAGTTCACCAACTTTTCGGCATCACCGACTCACCCCATTGAGCATCCTATTCCTATTCATAACAACTGTCCTCACTTTTATAGATCATGCTTGCCAGACGTGACCAACAAGCAACAAGCTAACATTACTTTGGACTTTAATTTGCTGAAGGACGACACTGTAGAGGCACAAAAAAGGTTACATATATAGACTTCGGTTAAACTTAAATATTAATTAATTAACTAAGATATAGATTAGTTAATAGGATCTATCTTTCTCTTAATCATTAGCCTCTATCAATCTCTCTTTAACAATTAAAAGGAGTCAAATAATGCACCCACTACATTCTGTCCATGTCGTCAATCGTCATGGGCTCATGGCCAAATCATCTAGCTATATATTTCTGGTTTAATTTCCCTTTCTGGATAAGCACCACTACTTGACTATTTCATTAACCCAAAAAATTAAATGCACCGCCATGAATTATTTCTTTAATAGTTTTAATTAGATCGACAAGCTTAATTTCTATCACATCACTATTTGATTCAAAATTACAAAATGTCCTAAAATGTCAGAGTTTAGAGAATAAGGTCTTTATCCATTTCCTAACATGCAAGGTGAATTAAGTAATGGTGGCCAATGTCATGCTACATCTGCTAGTGGATCCAAAAAGTGTAAGAGACAATTACAAGTTGACTTATATATATAATCCTCATAAGTTTCAAACTTTAGCTTAATCCAGAATATGCCAGAACCATATATATAGCCCCAAAAAGTTTGTTTCTCGAACTAAATAGGCTGATATCAACATTTTAACCACCAAGATGTTCAATAGAGGCCGAGGCTAAAGGCTTCAACTTTTACATTATGTATTTTGATTTGTCTATTGTTTATCATAACCTGCCGGTTGCCCCCTTTTTAACATTTATTAAAGAAATTTAAGTAATTGGGCCAAATCTTTCTATGATTACTCATGGGCCAACTTTTATGTTAGCCCATATAATTTCAAACTAGATTATTTATCTGGGTTTTAATAAATGAAGCCACATCTGACCTTTTGTGGCCCACTCCAAACAACAAAAATAGGGATCATATTTTTTTTTCAAAACCCAACTATTTTTTTGTGCTAAAGAGAAACTTAAAAAAAAAAACTAAGCCCGCCGAGGTGACACAAAAATCAGAAAAAAAAATGATTAAGAGCTAAAAGAAGGTCTTCCTGTAGAGATTCGATTCTACGCTTCAAACTAGGGGTGTTCGTTGGGCAGTTATGAAAAAGATTGTTAATCGAACCACTCACATCAGTTTAAAGTAATTCTTAACCAAGCGGTTAAAAATAACTTGTTTAACCAAACCAAACCAAACAAAAAAATAGGCGGTTTGAGCGGTTAACAAACTTATTAGTTGTTTATATTAATTAATTATAAAATTAGAAAGAAAAAAAGTGTTTTAAAGTAGTAAGTCTAATTTATAGAATAGATAAAAAAAATGATAAAATAAGATTTGAGATTTGAGAGGATAAAATTGTATAACAAAGAATAGTAGTTAGTCATTGTCTAAGATAATTTTTTTCTAAAGATTCAATAAGATAACATAATAAAAAAAAATATGATAAAATCAAATGATGATAAACAAATTAATAGTTTTTTTTGTTAAATATAATCACATATAACATAATATAAGTAAAATTATCTACATATAAATACTAGCGGTCGGTTCCGTTAATTGAATGTCTAAATTGTTAACCGAACAAAATCATTCAATTTTAATACATTTTTAACCAAACCAAACCGCTCATTTGATCGGTTTAGTTCGGTTTTGATTTGGTTTGATCAAATTAATTTGGTTTGGTTTTAAACACCCCTACTTCAAGCTTAGCAAGCATATCAACACAAAAGTTTGTTTCACCTAGCTAAAATGTGAGATATAGAAAAGTCTCTGCTAGACCTAGAAGAGAGAAAGTGTCTAATCTCCTAAACAAGGATGTCATAACGGTGAGTAGTGCAATCACCATGAGGATGATGTAAGTTGCTTCCAAAGAGTCACTCTAAACGAAAAAGTTCATATTTTTTTGTTAATTTAGATTATGAATTTTTAGATGATTTAGTCTGTAAAAAATTTTTATAAGTCCTTATAATAGTTTGTACAAAAATTGATTTATACAATAATAATGTGTTCATAGAAAGATTACTCTGTAAGCTGTATAAGGTGTTATGAATTTTTGAATATTAAATCATATCTTTTTAAAAAATAAGGACTAAAATAATAATGCTCATATAATATATAATGTATAAACTAAAATGTTAATTTACTCTACAAAAATGTGAAATATAGGTTGAATTTCATTTTGATTTTTAAAGTATTTTTCATTTTATTTTGGTCTTTAAAGTTTCCAATTCATTTTATTGTTAGTTTTTATTGTGATTTTGTTTGATTTTTATTATTATCTCTGTATTAAACATAATACAATTGACTAAGACAACTTTTCTTTCATACGTGACATAATAAGTAAGTCAGCAAAGAGATAAAAAGTCTTTTGCATCGCAACTTATTATTCAATTAGAATTATACAAGTGGGGCTCCTACTAATACAGTTAGATAAAGAGAATACTAATTTCTTTCTCTTTCAACTCATTTATAACAACACATATGATGGATGAATCATCAAAACTAGTCGTAGAGGTAACAAAAAAAAAAAGACAAAATCACAATAAAGACTAACTATGGAACAAATTGAAAACTTTAAAGATCAAAATGTAATAAAAAATATTTTAGGCATCAAAACAAAATTCACTTATAGGACCAATATGAGAATTTGAGCAAATGTAAATAAATATATTGGCCACTTTATCCACAGTGGCGTGGGCCCTCATTCTTTTCCTTCCTCTTAAGCTTTCCTTTCTTCTCAACCTTGCACACATATCTTGAAGATAATCCTTCTTCCCCTCACACACAGAGCCACACTCTCACTATTTTCTCCCTCTTTAAACATCTAATCCTTTCATTTCTTCCCCCCCTTGTGTTTTCAATTCAATTCCCTCGCCATATCTTTCTTTATTTATTATGCTCTCATCACAAATTCAATGTCAGCATCGATCTCCATTATTTATAGCCAACCAAAAAAGTAACCGAAAATGATTTCGTTCAGCATGTGTTAGCCAAAAATCAAAATTCCCTTCACTTGCGATAAACCTTGAGAGACTCCGATTGGAAACGAAGGATATGTCCGTGATATCTGGGTATGGGTATTCTTCACATATAATCCAGAGAGAGATTTACTCAAGAGATGAACAGCAGCAATGGTGGATCAATAGTAGTGGCGGAAATAACGTGTTGTGGTTAAAGAGTAGAAATGGGAACACATGGATTGAACACCGCAGAAACAGAGAATTACTAGCGAAGAAGATCAAGAGGAATATGCGCGTAGAAGCGTTTTGGCCAGATTTGTCAAAACCCACTGTGTTAGAGATGGAACCCATTAACGATTCTGATCATCTCGATCAGATTCTACTTGCTGCTCAACAAAACTCTCACCCCATCCTCATCGATTGGTGCTTTCTCTCTCCCTCTCTCTGCATTCACAGATATTTTGTTTCTCATTTGGGTTTTTTTAGTCAAAATTCCATTTCAGTACCTAAAATATAAGGTGAATTCTGTTTTCGTCATTAAAGTTTGAGTAAACTAACAATTTCGTCCCTGAAAGATCACCGAGCTGACAACTTGGTCCTTGAAAGGTCAAAATGGTATACTAATTAGTCCTTTTTATGAACTAAATGGCATTTTAATCTTTAAGGGGCTAAAAAGTACACCATTTTAATCTTTCAAAGACTAAATTGTATATTTCAATCTTTCAGAGACTGTATTGTCAGCTCAGTGATCTTTTAGGTACCAAATTGTTAGTTTACTCTTAAAGTTTTAACGGTGGAAATGGAATTTGCTCAAAGACTAGCTGTGGAATAATTGAAAAACTTTAAAAATCAAATTGTTACAAAAAAACTTTACGGATCAAAATGAAATTTACCTTATAATTTAAGGACTAATACGAGGTTTTGACCTTTTATTTTATTTTTTAAACTGAAACTAGTCTTCTTGTGACTGTTACTGTGAGGATAGGATGGCTTCTTGGTGCAGGAAGTGCATATATTTGAAGCCCAAGTTGGAAAAGCTGGCTGCCGAGTATCACAATAAGTAATCTTCACTCTCTACTGTCTTTTGTTGAGTCTCAATTATTACTTCTGTCTGTGAAATTAATGCAATCTCTCACGTTATCAGTTTACTCTATACATAATCAAGTAGTGACTAAGTTTATTTGTTGCTACTTGATAGGGTTAAATTTTATTGCGTGGATGTTAATAAAGTACCTCAATCTCTAGTCAAACGTGGTAACATCTTTGTAAGTTCTTTTTTTCTTTCTTTCTTTCTTTCTGACAGAACAATATATGGTTATGTATTCTAAGCATATTTTGATTATTTTCTCTTTCCCTTTGTTGTTGGGGTCTGTTTGTTCTTGCCAGAATATGCCAACAATTCAGGTGCGTCATTCACTGTGTTAATGTCATAAATATATCTACATGAATATGGTAGAGTGTAGTTATGCTAGAGATTTGAAGTGTGGAATTAATTAGTGAATGTGTCGCAGCTGTGGAAAGATGGAGAGATGAAAGCAGAAGTGATTGGTGGGCACAAGGCATGGCTAGTGATTGAAGAAGTCAGGGAAATGATCCAAAAGTTCAAATAAGATATGGCCTTCATCTTCTATTACTCCCAAAACAATATTTGCCATTAATTGTGTTATTAATTTAAGGCCTTTGACTGTCTTTCTCTGTAAGTCAATGTTGTGGAGTTGTGTATATAACTGAAAAGCCTTGAAATATATAGCCCCCACAAGTTGGAGACTAAAAAAATGAAGTCTACACAGTAATTTTCCTTAGGTTGGACTTTTCATTTTAATCCTTAAATCTAAAAAATTGGACAACTGTGATGTGATACGGTTTCTCAAACTTGAGCTGCATAGTAACATGATAATGTACTAGTACAAACACTTCAAATTCAAAAGAGGAAGACTACTTCTCTCGAAAAAAAGAAAAAATACTGATAGCTAACTTTGTTTCATAAGACTACCAACTCCCATCCCAACACTAGCCAAAAAATTCTAACCAATGTGTAGCGTCAATTAATGAATTAAAAAAAACCTGAAATTCAGAGAGTAGAATACATGCTGATTTATTATATGCCAATTCAAGTATGCTAGCTAAATATATATAGGATTGTATATGAAGAAATTATATATAATTAATATTTAACACACCACAACGTCAACCGTCGCTTTGGCCGAGTGGTTAAGGCGTGTGCCTGCTAAGTACATGGGGTTTCCCCGCGAGAGTTCGAATCTCTCAGGCGACGTTCTCTTTTGAAATCGATTTTTGTCTTTAAAAACACGTTTTCCAAGTTACCCTTATTTGGATGCCTTTTTGCTTTTGGAGTATACTTAATATTAAGAGGAATTAGAGCCTATTGCCATTTTCTACTTATGTTTTGGAGAAGTCCAATAACTTAAAGCCCATGATCAAAGTTCTGTCTCAAAATTAAGCTCCAACTAAGATTTTTAAAACCGGATCGATTATTCGGTCGAAGTAGAAATTTAAGGTTCAATGGTTTAATGATTTAACCGGAATTGAACCGTTTATAAGTTAATTAATAAATAAATAGTAGACCAACAAAATAATAAATTATTAATTATAATTTAAAACAATTCTATGTATTTTAAAATTCAAAAATAATATGTCATAACTAAGTTCATAAAGAGTTATTATAACATAAAAATAATCAAATAAACACAATAGAGAAATAAACCAATACGAAAATAAATTACAATCAGACCAAACAATAAAAAGGAAATAAACCACCAACAAGGAAATAAACCACAATCAGGACAAATTATAAAAAGGAAATAAGCTACAATAAGGAAATAAAACACAAGAAGAAAATAAACATTCATCCTGTTAATTAAAAACAACACCATTATTCACGTTTTGGAATAAAGATCACAAAGCAAATTCCTCCATCATTGTTTCTCAATTTATTTGCTCCTCAATTGTACGCTGCTCATCCTTCTTCATCTGTTCTGTGTAAGTTTCAGAACTTCTTGTTCATTTAAATCTCTTCTTTTTCATTTATATCTTGTTTTGGTTATCAATATTTCTTTTTAGATTGTTCAGATTTGTTCATCTCAATCCAAATCTCCTTCTTCTATGTCTAGATCTCGTTGTTCATCCATAATTTTTTTTTTAAAACAATGAACCAGTTATTCTCTAAACCGGCCGGTTTTTGATTGGTTTTAACGGTTCTTGACTGGTTCGAAACACATCCGATTCTTAAGCCAACTCGGACCGGACCAGGCACCAATGTTGAACCGGCTGGTCCGATTTTAATATCCTTGGCTCCAACAAATCGACTTCACTTCTGAAAAAAAAAATACATTTGATTTCATTTCAATATTTCATAGACACAATAAAACATTAAAACTGAACGGCAGGAGCCAGTAAGGTGAAAAAAAAGAAAAAGGTAAAACAAAATGGGCCAGGCAGCTGGTTTATTTCTTCCGACAAGTACTTAATTTAAGGCATTAAGTCGTGTTATACATCATTCTCTGACTTCAAAAAATCATGATCCTTCATTCAACGAAGCCAAATTTGAAGCAGAATTGAGAAAATTATAATTCGTCGTCCATTTTGCGATTACTGATTCAAAGTGACAGGCGAACAGTTAAACTATTGCCCTCCGATGACGATTTTCATATATTCTTTTTTCAATATTCTATTACCATATCGATATGAAGCGGTACAACACAATGCACGAACCCAAGCATGGAGGTTCTAATCTTTTGAGGGAGAGTGAACTCTTGATCTACTTCACCACGTAAGGCTTGCAGCATCCTAATAGTCTCAAGTTATCCATAACGACAATTTAAGACAGCCTCATTCAGCCGCATTTTAATTCTGCAGGTGTAATTTTCCTTTTTATCAGGATAAATGTTAAGCTAGCTTAGAGAGTAAATAATCCATGCCCATACTTAACTGCATAAAAAACAGGGGATCCCCACACCATTCAAAGCAAACACAAATGAATCAAAAACCATGTTGTTGAACAAGATTTAAAGAAGCAATGTGTAAAGGAGACGTAGGAGGAAGCACTTTTTTAAGATTCTCTGGGAGTAGAGTAGCAGACTAGCAGTATAAATCAGGAGTTTCCAAGATTAAAATATTCAGGGATCAATCCATTAATCTTCCTTGCATAGATAAATATCCGTTACTTTTTTAAAAAAATACAACACAGAAATACAATATGACAATCTTTAAATTCCAAAACCAAAAACAGCCCGTATCCCTTGAAAAATGAGATCACGCCATCCCCTCTCTGTGTTCTCCACCACTGTAACATTGCCATATCTGCATTTTCCAAGCAATCAGTCAGCTCAGTAACTAAAGCATCCTTCCATGAAATTCCACAAAAAGAAATGATGAAACACTCACCTATCTTCTAGGGGAACGTCAGTGTGTGTCAGCTTGATAATCGTAACTCCAGGTTCAGGCTCCTCAAACACGAGTCTTACCTGCAAGATTATATCCCCATTCAACACTTTGATCTAACACACACATTTGGATTCTGAAAGTTGAAAAGATATCAAACTTTTCTTACCAGAGACTGCATGCCATCGGGCCAACTACCGAACCTCCAATTTTGCACAATCAATTTGGATTCCTGCAATTCCAGATTAGATCCGGTGACAGAACCATCAAAAATGCTAAACTCGCCACCGACATCCTTGCTTATCCTAGCATTGCTTTGCGTAAAAGCTTTCCACCTATTCTCGTCCAATAGTATCTCATACAAATCCCTTGCTCTGCAATTAAATCTCTCCGTCATGCTAATTGTTTTGCACCCCTTCTTGCTTTCCTTCTTCGTCTCTTTCTTCTCCACTGCACTCTCCTTGTTCGCCGGAGCTGCAACAGGGGAGGAAGCATGATTCTGCGGCGTTACTTTCTTTTTCTCCAGGTCGTCTTTGACAGGCCCGCCTTTCGCCATACTCTGCACCCAAACCTTCACTTTCTCCAAAATCAGTGGCTTACCTTTGGAAATCATGGCCTCCTTCAATTTTTTCCCAATAGGTCCTTCGTCTTTGACCGTGACTCTGAGCTCAGGGTCCTCATCCGCATTCTCGTCGGATATATAAGGGATCTCGACCGTGCCATTGACTTTGAGCAAGGATTTGCCGTCGGAATCCTTGGCTTCTCCTTCCCAAGACAAGGTGAGACTGATTTCATAGCCGGGAATGATTTTGCCCTTGCGAATATTGACATAGGCCTCGCCGTCGAGCTTGTCGACTTTCTTAGTCTTGATGAACAAATCGCCGTCAAGAAGGGTGAGATTGGAGAGAAGGTTGTTGAAGAAGTTGCGAGACCATTCGAGACAGTTAGTTTCAGCCCAGTGCCAATTGTGAACGTTGGTGCCGTCAGGCCTCTCCTCTACGATCCACCGCTTGTCGCCTTCACCGTATTTGGCCATTCAACCGATCTGGAATATGAGAATGACTGACTGATTCGGGAGAAAAAGGAGGAGGCGAAGTCTGGAGAGTTCGGGGATTAGAAGGGTCTAGAATCAAAGAACCAAAAGGAAGAACTGGAGAAACATCCCACAGTCCCCATTGACGGGGAAGACCATAGAAGAATCTAGAAACTAGCAATACTAGGGATTGTGGTCAGTGATCACTTATGATTCAAGATAGGCCCCATGAGCGATCGCTAACATTACAATTTTCAACTTACAACCTAGGCCCACACTCACTACTCACTCCTCCCTCCCACTTATGTTCATCTCCTTGCTTTGGCCTCCTCTTCTCTTCTTCTATAAAACTTGAAAACCATCACTGCATCGCTTCACTTCATTTCTTTTCAAATATAATTTCCCCGCACTAGCTATTTAACTATTTATTCCTATATTTATCCACGAGCAAATCTCTCCTTTTTTTCCAGAGTCAACCATTTGGTCTATCATTCATTGAAATGGATTATTTAGTCCCTCATTTATCATAATTATGAATTATTTAGTCCCTCATTTATCGTAATCGTCAACTATCAGACGTTAAATGCTTATATGACATTGTTAAATGCCACTTTGGCATCCTATTCACCTAAACCAACCGATCCAGACCAACAAACACAATTAAACCGACCTAAAATTGAGTTAAACCCAAATATTTGTATTACACATGAAGCTTCCATAAGACATACATTATTGAATTATTCCTAAATCTCAAGCTTAGGTGATCTCAAATAGTTAAATATGTGACATTTAACGTGTTACATGTATACTTAATGGTCAAGTTATCAGTGTTAACAACGGAGATAGACTAAGGAACTAATGAGTTGACATTTCTAATTTTTGAGAGACCACATAGTCTATTTAAAAAATGTAGGGACCAAATAGTTAAAACTGTGAGAAATGAGGGACCAAATAGTAGGTTTCTCTTTATCCATAGTTTTCTTAAGCTCATCTCACGACTACCAAATATGAATTAACCTCGCTTACTCAAAGGAATCCATTGATTGTGTTCAGAGTTCCATCATTCTTCTTCATTTTTTTTTTCTGGTTTATATATATACTAGAAACATTTGAAGTGAAACATTTCCAATTTTGGTGTACATGTTCGTACGTGCATAAGCTAGGAAATAATATTATTGGTTTAGCCAGATGCAAGATGCAACTTCAGTTGCCAAGGTATCCTAATGTTTTACGTCCCGTGCTCTCATTACCGCAGTTCAGTTCCTCCACCCCACTAAAAAGTACTCCTCGACTACTGAAATTGTTGATAAGTCAAACATTCAACAACCCAGTAATTATTTCCACCTGAACATTAAAAATATGTGGCAATAATTTCCCTGCAAGCAAAGCATTCATGTCTCCAGCATCCAGTTCTGAAAGTTGAATGACAGTTAAAATTAAGAGGTGTCAAAGTAATTGCACTATTACCATCTTCAAAATTCGTAGGACAAGACTATCTGAAACTCTTGGAACTGAACTCGTATCTATACATAAAGATCTCTATCATTACCTTTGGACATGTGTCAAGTACTAGTGCATTGAATTTCGTAGTCATGCTATCAAGCCTATCATAAAATCATAAAATAAATAATAAGCTAGTTATCCCGAAAAGAGGCCCTCATAGCAAGGCTACAACTTTGATACTAAAACACCTGCGTCTTTATTTGCCACATGGCAAAAATCAAAGCACTCTGCATAGTAAGAAGAGATTGTCAACCAGAAGAAGCACAAAAGAATGAGGAAGCTGAAGAAAAAAAGATCACTTGATAAATCAGCCAACACAAAAGCTATGATACAAACATACAATCCCTGCATTCCCGACTTGCAAAAGCTGCAGAATGCGCCAAATAAATCATCATAAAATCAAATACTTGCATGAGCTCTGCTCACATCTCAAATCCAATCGAAAACTACCATTCAAACCACCAAAAAGGAATTAAAAAACACCTCGATTCTGGAAGAGAAAGAGAGGAGTCAGCGTCAGATGGACAAACAACCAAGACACAAAAAAAGCTTGAAAGCTAAACTGAGGAAATTAACCATACCTATAGTTGATAAGCACATCACGAAATGGTTGATTTAGAAGGAAGTAAGCACCAANATAAAATCAAATACTTGAATGAGCTCTGCTCACATCTCAAATCCAATCGAAAACTACCATTCAAACCACCAAAAAGGAGTTAAAAAACACCTCGATTCTGGAAGAGAAAGAGAGGAGTCAGCGTCAGATGGACAAACAACCAAGACACAAAAAAAGCTTGAAAGCTAAACTGAGGAAATTAACCATACCTATAGTTGATAAGCACATCACGAAATGGTTGATTTAGAAGGAAGTAAGCACCAATTCAGTTGTTCCATCAAGCATACAATGACAGGTAGGCAGTTGCAAAGTTCAGTCAATGCCTTGTAGAAACACCTGAACCTATAGGTATAGGTATTCCTTACATGCTTGGATGCAATCGCTTGTAAAATTCATTGTAGTCAAGACGGAAAAAGAGGAACTTAAGATCAACATGCTGCTGAACAGGCAACTGAGAAATGAACTCCTCTTGCAGTGATGAATACTCCTTAGCGATAGCATCCAGATCTTGTCCGACACTTTGGAGAAACTCTCCCACTCGCTGTGTCAGGGCTTTCCTGCCATCAGCAACCCAGGATTCGTGTTCCAAAGATTTGCTGTTCAATTTCTTGTGTTGTTTATTCTGGTCTCCAGAGGATTCCGTGATTCTGAAGTGAACACAAGATCAATCAAACACATCAATATGCAAACCTTCATTTTTTTTTTGTTGGTAGTGGGGAAGTGAGGGGAGTTGGGAGTATTAATATTATTGATGTTACAGTAAGAACAATACCTTGCTTGCAACTCATGTATACCTTCATATAATCGCTCTGCATGTCCCCGAAATGATAGTATAAGATCAAAGACCACAATCAGAGACTTACAAAGAGATTGAGAACGCTCTCCTAGCAGAGACTTCTCTACTATGGTATTTAGATACTTCTCATGTGCTGCAAGTAGGTCATCAAGATCCTTGGCTATTTCCATCTCATTAGAAAATTTTGACCATGATACCTCCAAGACTTCAAACATAATATAATATTGCAAGTTTGAAATAAAGTGATTCATCTCAACCCAGAGAACCTGGCACCGCCTCAATGTTGAAATTAACTGCAACTTAACCACTTGTTGCAGCTTGGTAAAGGAATGAGCAGAAATACAATTTGGTTTCATGGTCTTCCAGGCACCAATAAGTGCATGTTCCACTCTTCTAAGCTTCCACAGAAAATTAAAAATTCTTAAATATCTTGACATCACGGACTCTGTGAGCAAAGTATCTAGTGGGACTCTTGCGTCATACTCCAGTGAAAAGACATCCCAACCTTTATCACCACTTTCATGTGGCATCATTTTGACGCGTAGCCTATCCAATATGTCAGGATCATCAAACTGTGCATCAGATGATCGAATTGCAGTTTCTAACAATCCAGCAAGTTTAAAAGAGCTAATAGTGTTAGCAGGTTCAGAAAGCTCAGGACCAACAATATCCATTAGATACTGAACAAAATCACCTTGACCAAGCAGTAAATACCGCTTAATTGCAAGACAATGCTCTTTGAATTTGTACCTTTTGTAAATTACATCCAACAAATGCTTATCAATTCTTTTTGATGCCTCATCAACCAGGGACTCGAGAACTTCAGTTTCACCATAGCCAAAACCATCTTTTTTTGCTGTGGTCCACATGGCAGCGGCAGTACCTGTTGCTGCTTCAGCCCAACTGCGATCATCACAACAAACACAAAGAAAATTTATGGACTTACCCGTTCTTAAGATACGCTGAGCAAGAGAAGGTGAAATAAATGAAGGAAACATGGCAGGATGGAGCCTGTAACCTTCTCTCCAAAGGGATTCAGCTTTAACTTGCTGACCTACGATAAAGAATTCAGCAAAAATATCTTCTAACTCCCCTTCCAGAACCCATTTTCTCACCATTTCAAAAAGTGGAGAGCAAACTCGCTGCAACAATCTCCTCATAAATTCATGAACTAGCGGGTCACCATGTTGGGCATGCAAATGAATTGCACCAGTCATTGCTCCACCCCTCAAAACCCTACACCTATCAACTAAATCAGCCATCAACCTCATTTTTACCATTGGCTCTGCCAGCCAAACAGCTAGTCTCCTTAGGGAAAGATAATCTCCTGAACTTGCTGATTCCGATACTAATGGAATAGAATTTAAAGATTGTGCTTCAAGCACTGCCAACAACTTGTAGTAATCTGACAGCTCATCTTGCAATGCAGCACAAAACGCTTGCCCAACAGTTCCTATGTCTTCTGCAGGAAATCGATCCATACTCTGCATTATATATCCTGTAACCTTTTTAAACAGCCACCCCAGTTCACACAGCCTATCAACCATTATCCTAGTCGCTTTAGGGACCTTAAACAAATATGGTAAGGTAAACCCATCAACCTTGCTATTAAATTTCACGTACTTCCCATCAACTCCTTGACAGGCATATAACACATCCCGAACCAAAGCCTTTTCAGATACCTCATTTTCTTCTTTAACCAAATTCAAAAACTCCCTTAAGGCCACATCGCGACGATTATCAGGATCCTTGGAAATCAACAAAACCCCATTATTCCGTCCCTTCTCCAGGTCTGCACGGCTGTGCAAAATCCTATAATCTTTAGTCGATTTACTATCAACGAAAGCCAAATTCGGCAACAAAACCGAAGTATCCAATTGACTTTGCGTGTTTTTCCGATCTTCAGATATAATTTTGAGCAAATAAATAACAGCCCATTTGTTATTTACGCTCCCAGGTCCGGTTCTGGAAGCGAATTTGGTGTAAAGGTCAGCAAAAGTAAGGGCTTCAGCTGACTTACCTTGAGTAGCGAGGCGGCGCTTGATGGATTCAGCAATGGCGGCGGAGTTGGGAGCGATCGATGGCGTCAATCTACTGGAGAGTATACGAACGGCATAGCGAAGGGAATTTTGAAATTCGGACGAGTTAGGGTTTCGAATTTGTGAATCGGATGGGTGGTTTTGAGAAAGTAAGCGAAGCACGAGATCCTTGACCAGATCTGCAACCTTCTGCTGGTCTTCTTCTTCCTCCATTGTAGCGTCGAATTTGGGGGCTGAAGAACTTGTGTTTAGGCGAAGCGTGATACAGAGTGAAAGTGAGAAGACTGAAAAGACTGTAATTTTTTGATTAAATGTAGGCGCGGAAACGAGGCTTTACGGTTTTAGGTAGTTTCAGTTAAATGTTCCATTTACAGTCTGATACCTTTATACCATTCCCTGCAATTCCCTAAAAAAGCTATTAACCCGTTTGCCATTACAGCAGATTTAAATAATAGCATTCCTCTTGTTTTACATTTTTAAACATCTTTATTTCGTTCGCTACTCATTTCCTTGGAATACACATATAACGTGTAAGACATGGAACCGCACTACAGGCTACCTTCTTTAAACACAACATAGTATCCTTTTAACATGATTTCATTTTAATATTTTGAAAATGAAGTTTTAATTTTCACTGAGAAGAAATATAATTGACAGAACGACACTACCAAATACAGAAAAACTGATGCTAGAGGCAGAGCCACAAGAATAATTGACAGGACTACAGTATATTCTCAAGTATCAAAATGATAGGCAGATAGGCTAAATAATTTGATCAAAAGTTAAAGAATAGGTTTAATGAAGTTTTAATCTCTAATTTTAATTGTCATATCTATAATTCTATTTATCTCTCTCTGTGTGGGAGAGGGTGGAAGCGCACGAAGATCTCAGATGTTTTGGTCGTATATAGAATTATAGATATGACAATTAAAATTTAGGGAAGGCCTTACAAAGGAAGCGCAAAAACAGAGTTTTCAGTTTTTTAGTTTGTGAAGTTTGAAAAATTCTTCTATATACAGTAAATGAATAGTCCAACAAAGTCTCACAAGAAAATCATTATTTAAATATTTTAATTGAAAATAAATTTTGGACATGTTCATAAATATATAATTTAAAAGGCAAAAAAAAAAACACTACAAACTCCAAGTCATAGATAATCTATATAAAGACATAAAAGGTGGAGATGTGGAGGTGCATTGCACGTATGTATATGAGAGCATCTGAGAATCTGACATGAGAGAATTGAAAGAACATGCGTGGACGTGGGTTGATGAAAAATAATGAAAAACAAAATAAATGAAGAAAGAAAGAAGATGGGTTAAAATAGTAATAAGCGAAGGACGTGCATCGTGGGGGCACGTACAACCCCGGAAGGTTGGAGACAGACGGATAGTATGCTTTTTGCAAGTTTCAGCGGTTGAACTCTTCATTATCAAACCGACGTTCTCGCCAATTACACAAGAAACTTGTGTCTTTCTTCTTCTTCTTCTTCTTCATTTCCTATCTCCCTCTTTTGTCCTCCTCCATACATCCTTCATTCCAGCTTTCTGGGTTGAGCAGAAACACGTTATAGTTAGAGGTAATCATCAATGTCTTCTTTTTATTCATTCCTCCTGCTCCATTCTTGAAAACCTTTCTACTTTGTCTATTTCTTCTTTGTTTCTCAAATCTTGTCACATAAACAATTCTCTCCCTTTTTCCTGATTTCTTGATTGCATGAAATCAGAACATAACAGGGGACTTAATGATCGTCTTTTTCTCTTGAACAATTTGTTGAGGACATGGAATACTTGAATTGCAGGTAAATCATTGAATAGAATTTCCTCTAATAAAATGGGTTGCTGAGGCTGCTGCTATACTTTGTTAATTAAACTATGTTGTGCTGCGGAGGTCAAGAAGAGGAAAGCAGTGGCCCACCTGCAAACCAATATACTGCCCCACCCAGAGGTGGTAATGCTTATGGTGGAGGTACTTATTTAGCTTCTTTTCTTTCCTTTTTTTTCTTTTTTCTGTGTCGGTGTGTGTACACATAACATTGATTTCAACTTTGTCAATGCAAATATGTAATGTTGTTAAAATATCCATATATAAATAGGGGGTGACAGAGGAGAGCCAAAAAGCAATATTGTAAAGAGTGGTGCTCCCAAGGAAGTGTTGCCAATTGACGCGCCCGCAATACAATTGGATGAGTTAAATAGGTTAACCAGCAATTTTGGGTCAAGTTCTTTGATAGGAGAAGGATCTTATGGACGTGTTTTCTATGCAAAGTTAAGCGACGGTCAGGATGCAGCCATCAAGAAGCTCGATACTAGTAATTCTTCCCCAGAAGAGGATGCTGATTTTGCAGCTCAGGTCTCACTCTAAATATATATGTTTTGATTTTTTTATGTGAACAATTTATTCTCCTTTAATGTGACCAAGTATGAAATCATATGCCATGCAGTTATCTAGCGTTTCAAGATTGAAGCACAACAACTTTGTGGAGTTGATTGGATATTGCTTGGAGGCAAGTAACAGAATTTTGGTATATCAACATGCAAGTTTGGGTTCTTTGCATGACGTATTACATGGTAGGCTTTTGTGAAGTATGTGTGAAATGAAACTGATGAGTTAATAAATCACATCATTAAGATGTGTTTATGATTGATGTGGATGGTGCAGGGAGGAAAGGAGTACAAGGGGCAGAACCAGGTCCAGCACTTAACTGGAACCAGAGAGCAAAAATAGCACTAGGAGCAGCAAAAGGGCTTGAATTTCTTCATGAAAAGGTTCAACCTTCTATAGTTCATCGTGATGTTAGATCCAGCAATGTCTTACTCTTTGGTGACTATGACGCCAAGATTGCTGATTTCAGTTTGACCAATCAGTGTTCTGACACAGCGGCTCGCCTCCACTCAACAAGAGTCTTGGGAACATTTGGCTATCATGCTCCAGAGTATACACACACATACATTTTAGTTACATACATATATATATTATGCCCTTCAATTCCTCATTTTGTTTCACATTTCAGGTATGCCATGACAGGGCAGATAACCCAAAAAAGTGATGTTTACAGTTTTGGAGTGGTGCTTTTAGAACTCTTAACAGGAAGAAAACCAGTAGACCACACAATGCCCAAAGGCCAACAAAGTCTTGTAACTTGGGTGTGTCACATTTCCTACCATTGTTTACTTTACTTCTTACCCATCTCATGCTAATCATAATTAATTAACATGTCTTGTAATTTCTTCCATTACAGGCAACTCCAAGACTCAGCGAGGACAAAGTGAAACAGTGCGTGGATCCCAAGCTAAACAATGAGTACCCACCCAAGGCTATTGCTAAGGTCCTTAATTTCTTCTATCTTAATTAGCTTAATTAATTAATCTCACTTAAGAGGCTTTAATTTATGTATATACATACATGTATTATGTATGTGTAGTTGGCAGCAGTTGCAGCACTTTGTGTTCAGTACGAGGCTGACTTTAGACCCAACATGACCATTGTTGTAAAAGCTCTGACGCCACTTCTGAATGCAAAACCGCCTGGTCCAGAAGCTGCAAGTGCTTGACACTACTCAAATTCACTAATCACATAATATATTTCTAATCCTTGTGTTTAGAGTGTGTTAAGCAAAAAAAGTAAATATGACTCATTCTGCTTCTTCACCTCTTTTATTGGGAATATGTGTATATATTGTGTGCATAATGCATGAACGACACCCATAATTTTGGCCAAATTATCACTACTGCACTTCTTAGTATTTAGAAGAACATGCCAGAGAGGTTAATCAATTAATTAGTGCAATTCAAACCATTTTCTTTTCCTTATTATGTGCTCCCAACTAAGGTGGACATATATGGTCCGAGGCGATTGATGGATTCTCATTTTTCTGAACTTTTTTACTACAAGATTTAGTTCAACTATTCGAATCTGCTCTTGTATGACAGTTTAATTTCTAAATCCAACTAGTTGATTATTAGCTATTCCATCAATTAATAAAACTTCATCTGTAAATTAGGTTTATCAACGGATTGGATAAACTCGTCAATTTATCAAAACTAATCCAACACGTTAAAAAAAACTTGAATTCTTTGTAATTTAGATTGGATTACAAATTTTAAAATTCTAAATTCGTTTAACTCAACTCAAGTACTCAACATACATGTCGGTAAAAATAAAATATATAAAAAAAAAGCTCATTTTTATTCAACTAAAATTATGTTTTAGTAAAATGATATTTTAATATCATTTTCTTAATTTTGTCCCTTTATAAATTTCTCTTCTCGTTGTAATCCCTCTATAATAAATTGTGAAGAACTATATATTGAGAAAAAAAATTATTAGAAATTAAATAAAAATATATAATAGATAAAAAAATATATAGTATAAATTAATATGTGAATCAAACCCAATCTAACCCTCTAAATAAAATCATAAACTTAGAACCAACTTATCATAAACTCAACCAAATCTGTAAACACCTTGACTATAATTGCGGTGAGAATACATGATTTTATTGTTTATATTTTTTAGGCCAAAATGTACGGACACTTTTTTAGGTCTGGTGTACATAACACCCTTGAGTTTTTAATTTGTAACAGTGCACTTTAGGTGAAGTGCAAAAAGAAAAAGAAACAAGTAGAGAGAGAAAGTGAGTCTCACTCACACTTTCTCTCTATAACCTATTCTTATCTTTCTCTGCACTTCACCTAAAATGAACTATAAAAAATTCTATCTCGAATAATTGATGTTAGAGAAGATGGGTTCAAATGAATTTTTCAATTTTTTTAATAAAATTATTATTTTACCTTCGCTAATGTGGCACTTAACTGACTAAATAAACAAGAATTCAACAAAGATGCTATTTGCACTTAATTGAAAACTCGTGAGTTCTATTTGCACAAACTAAAGTTTCATGTTATGTGGACCAAATCTAAAACTCAAGGGGTGTTTGTACATTTTAGTCAATTTTTAAAATGAAACTTTTAATTATTTAAAAATATTTATTTTTATATATATATTTATAATAACAAGTTTTTTAATCACTTAGTACTTAAGCATTCTTTAATGAGTTAATAATCGATTTGAATATTTAAATAATAAAATTATTTTAACAAAAAATATATAAATATTATTAGAACAAACCAAATCCAAAATTTGTCGTATCTTCCAGATTCATTTATTTGATTTTTATACAAAAAAAAATATTTGATTTACTGCGCGAGTGGAAACCGTGGTTGACGATAATCTACCACACCGACTAATCGATCATTGATGATACTGGTTCAATATCAAAGAAAAATTGCAATTACATCCTAATTCCACGAACAATCCAAATAAAAACTTATTTAATTTTTTGGTTCATCCACTATCAAATGCAAAAGATAATCGTAGAATCATGTGACGTCGACTAAAATTTGTATAAGCGGTTTTGCCATCATTATGTTTCTGTCTTAAAGATAGAAACATCCGCGATTTGGGAATTAGTAGCAACTAGCAAGAATATTGGGAAAACTCATTCAAATAATGTCTAAAATAGATAGATATTATTCATCAAAAAATAAAATAAAATAGATAGTGATAGTGAGGATGCACAAGAAAAATATACCAAGAGAGGGTGCAGAGTCTTAATAAAGTTCCTTAAAACTGTTATTCAAAACAATCTCTCTAATATAAATTCCTCAGAACAATGCCTTCAAACAATTTCTTTCAGAACAAAGTTCTTTAGCAATAACAGACATACTTAAGAACACAAAGATACTCAGATAAAGCAGCTACTTAAGCAGATCAGATATTCAGACAGATTGCTAATGAAAGAAAACTAATCCTTAACTCAAAAGATAAATGCGAAATATAAAGGAGAAAGGATAAGGAATAATGACACAACAGATTTATACTGGTTTAGAATAAGATATTAATCCTCAACAAAGAACTTTCTCTTAAACCTACGTCCAGTCCCCAAACACAAAGTAAGAGATTTTATATTATTGCTGGGCAAACTAACCAAATTACAATTGACACTCAACCACTCACGGATCACCACTGGGGTTCCACACTTTTACAGTTTCCCAAACCAACAAGTTCTCACGGGTAACAATACAGTTCCTTACAACAACTCCTCTTACAATGCAACCACTCACGAATAACCACTATAGGGTTTCACAACAAACGAGGGTAGGTAACCTATTACCACTAGGAGGTATACGAACGAATCAGACAGTTTCAAGAATTATATGGAAGGAGTTCTCTCACAAAGAGATAGGTTCATACACAAAGGTGAATTGTCACAAAGACTAATCCCACAAAGGGTTCTCACAAAGAGTTTGCACTTAGCAGCTTCACAAAGATATTCTTTTCCAGCGAAATTAGCAGCTTCAACATTTGAATTCTTCAGCTTATAATAAGCAGCTTCAGTAGCTTGATATGGAATATTTTTTCAGCCTTGAATACCCCAACGGCTAGGAACAATAAGATCTTCAAGATATTCGTTTTGTTTTAGCCTTCTTCAGAGTCTTAACGGCATTTCCTCATCTGATATTTATGACATATAGACGTTGAGCATTGATCAGCATTGTTAGAATATGAAAGTTTAAAAACTTTCCTTGTAAGGGTTCCTTGACTTGCAGATTAGGAGTAATTAGTATAATTATTTCCAAATATACATTTAGCAATAAAGAATAATTTCAACGGTCAACTCAAAACTTTCTCAATGTGTATAACACAAAGTTAATAATATGGAGCAAGTTGAGCACTTGATTTAATAAGAATGAATTAAGCAGCGCACAAATTAGAAAGTTTCTAAAACTGTTCTTTCAGACATAGCGATAATTAAGGAATATGAATAACTCTCACATTTCTTTCCTTCTTTAAATGGATTTACTAATAATCACTGATTTCACACTTAATGAAATTCTGATTTTACTCAATCATGGTCTCTCAATTAAACTATAATATTTAGAGCAAATTTCCGAGACTTAAATGATCTTTCAAATTAAAACTTCATTATTTTATAAAATACACATCGTGACAAGCTATAATATATATATCAACTAAGCATTTTTGGCAATTATCAAAACACATAAGATTAATTTAGTTACAACAAAAATAAATAAATTAACGTCAGCCTAAGAATTATTCTATATTCTAGCGCTTAATTAAATAAATATAAACATATACAAAAGTTATCCCAACAGATAGATATTTACCAAAGAAAAGTATAAAGTATATTGTTGTACAAACAATGTCTAAAATGATTATAGTGTAATTTTGATATTTCATTTTTGACATCGATTGTAATTGAGTCTTTTATGTTTCTTTTACTATTTTTACTTTTTAGATCTACAAGTTTTTTAAATATTTTATTTATTTCTCTCAATGAATAAATATGATCATATTTCTCTTATTTTAAGTTTAAATACAATAAAACTAAACTACATAATACTTTTAATCAGTCATTTCTTTATTCAATTAGAATTATCGGTAACTAAGGTTAAATTGAACTCCGAAAGTAGATTACTTGTTTCATAGTCAAACAAGCAAAAATTGGTCGTATCTTTTTATTCTTTCAAGTCCGATTGCAACAAATTCGAAGCTACGCTTGATATCATTTTTTATACCGTTAAAAAAGTCAATAAATAAAATTATATCATACTTGAAATTAAGAAGTAAAAAATTATAAAAAATTACTTTTAGGTCTTATTTGATCTCATTTACTAATAGTTTAAATTATAAATAATAATAGTAATTGTTTTGGACCTGAAAATAATAATAATAATAAGGGTAAATTACACTTTGGTACCCTGTGGTTTGACCCTATTTCACTTTGGTACCCTGTGGTTTGAAACTTGACACTTTGGTACCCTGTGGTATTCTCCATTAACACTTTGGTACCCTTTGGAG